>CAJVPK010000639.1:0-25102 GCA_910592015.1 Diversispora eburnea | reverse complement strand
TTTTTTTATTCAGAGAAGAGATTTCTTCATTTTTCTTATTTATTTCATCAAAATGTAAATCTTTCCAGTAATTTACTTCTTCTGTTTTTTTCTTTAAGTTTTTTTTGAGTTCCGACTTTTCTCTTTTATTTTGGTTTTTAGAAGAGACTATTGGCTTTCTTCTTTTTTTTCCATTTTCACCATTTTTTACAAATATTATTATTAAGAAGAAAGCCAATAAATAAAGAAATAAAAAGAATATAAATATATCTATCTTTTTTTCACTACTTATGTCAGCAAATTTAAAAACCAAGAAACTAAAAGCCAAAAAAGATAAAAGCAATCAAAAGAAATAAGAACTTCTTTTCCCGGCATTAACATTTAAATTTTTGATTCCAATCACATTATTACGAAATTTTTTTATATTTTGCGCTACTACTATGCAAGAGAAAATTTTGAGAATTAATTATTAAACCATAACGTTATCACGCAAACTACTAATTTCCCTTCCTTTTCTTTAACCAACTTCTTCCACTTCGACAAAAAGGGTTAAACTACCATCATTTTCCTCACGAGAATAATAACGAGTAGCATATCATTTTCCTTCGCCTAGTCGGGCATTGGCTTGATTGTTTAACTGATCAATCATTACCCACTGTGACACCCCCTTCCTTGCTACTTTATCAAAATTGATGCTAAATTTCTTTTCTTTATTTTTAACTTCTGACATATTTATTATATAATTTATTTTATCACTTCTCTCCTCAAAACACACCAATGCGAAACTCCACTATCTAACCAAACATCCATAATGTCTTGTCCTAAAATGGTTTCTTCATTTATCAAATTTGGAAATTTTTCTCGCAAAAGCAGTAAAATGCTGCCATCAAATCAGCAATCAGAACCACGACTAGCAACTATTTCAGCAACATAATCAATAATTTCTGGATTAAGTATCGGTTCGTTATTTTTATATAAAACTGGAATAGGAACTCCTCATTTTCTTTGTCTAGAAATACACCAATCCTCCCGAGCCGTTATTATTTGCCGCATTTTTTCTTCGGTCCAATTAGGATATCATTTTACTTCTTGGATATTTTTCAACAACTCCTTTTTTATTGCTTCTACTTTAATAAATCATTGTTTAGTTAAGCGATAAATTAAGGGACTTTTATCACGTCAATCATGGGGATAACTATGAGTAATTATTTCTTTTTTTATTATTAGATTTCTTTTTTCTAAACCATTAATGATGTAAATATTAACTTCTGAATAATGTTTATTAATTATCTCTGGAATTCCAATTTTTTCATTAAAATAGCCATTAGGTTCTAGGGGACATTCAATTATTAATTTCTCCTTTTTTGCGGTTGAAAAATCTTCCATTCCAAAAGCAGGTGCTAAATGAACGATACCTGTTCCTTCTTTCTCCTCAATAAAATCACTACCATCAACAATATATCCTTTTTTATCTTTACAATAGGGGTGAAAATAATTTAATCCTAATAATTTTTCTCCTAAAAATGTTTTTTCTAATTTTATTTTTCCTTCTTGTCATTTTTCTAAAAGAGGGATTTTGCTTTCCAAAATTATTGAATGCTCGCCATTACAACTAACTAAGGCATAAGAAGCCGTTTTTTTAATTGCCGCTAATTGATTGGCTGGTATAGTTCAAGGCTGGGTGGTTCAGATAAGTAGACTAACATTTTCTTTACCAAAAAAGTTATCCACTAACTTAATTTTAAAATAAAGCGAAGTATCTTTTTTTTCGTAATATTCAATTTCGGCTTCTGCCAGAGCCGTTTCGTGTCCGCAGGACCAATGAATAGGACGATAACCCTGATAAATTAAATTTTTCTTTACCATTTCCCCAAAAATTCTTAATTGTTCGGCCTCATAATTTTTATTCAAAGTTATATAATACTTTTCATAATCAGTAAATAATCCTAATTCTTTTAATTGTTCTTTTTGTATTTGGGCTTGTTCGAGAGCAAATTGGTGGCAAACTGGTCGCAAATCTACTTTTTTGTCTTGGTAAACTTGGAGCATTTTATGTTCGGTCGGTAAACCATGAGCGTCCCAGCCAAGCAAGAGAGGAGTATAATTACCTTGTGAAGCCTGAAATCGGACAATAATGTCCTTGATGAGGAAATTTAAAAAGTGTCCAATATGGAGTTTACCATTAGCATAGGGTGGACCTGAATGAAGAATAAAAGGAGAATTATTTTTATTTTTTTCTAAAATTTTTTGATAAATTTTTCTTTCTTCTCATAATTCTCTAATTTTTTTTTCATTTTCTAAATGATTAGTTTTTAGAGGAAAATTAATTTTAGGGAGCAAAAGAGTATCCTTAATTTTTTTTGTTTCCATTTATTAAAATGATTTATAATTTTAGATATTATTGGCGCACCCGGGAGGACTTGAACCCCCGACCTTTTGATCCGAAGTCAAACATTCTATCCACTGAACTACGGGTGCACTCGAAATTTAATGCTTGCTTTTTAATTTATTTTTGGTAAAAGTTAGTTTCGACTTGTTGAAATTGTTGTTGCTCCTGTTCTGAACTGTTTGCCTCTAAATTACTTTCTTGGTATCAAATTTCCCTCTGAGCGGCTTTTTCTTTTCCTTTTTCGGAGTTTGTTGTATAATCGGAAGTATTATAAATTTGCTCTCTCCCCGATAAAACTGACAGTCTAGCATTTTTTTCGTTTTTTCACCCGTTAAAATCATAAGTTCCATGAAAAACATTAATAAGAAAATGCTATCCGCCCTTCAAAATGCGTTTTGCGGATTTTCATCTCAAAAACTAAATTTTCATCGGCTTCCTTTTGTTATTACAAGACCGCGAAGAGCAGGATTTCCTAGTTTTATATTAACTGACTGTTCTAAACCACCCGCCGATTTAATTGTAAAATTGTGTCAACCACTGCTCAATGAACCTATAAAGTCATTGTATTCTAATTCCCAAGTAACTTTACTTTTCGGTTGAGGGTGAGGCGACTGCAGAGGAGTTTGCGGACCAGGGCCTTGTGGTTGCGGATTAGTTGGTCCTTGATTCGGACCATTTGCATTATCCTCTTCCTGATAGTTAGGGTCATCGGGCCAATTTCCCAAAGGCGTTAAAGTAAAATTAGTATTGTTTTCATCGAAAGTTCATTCACTATCGCTTATTTTTTGGGAGACATTTTTTTCGTCGAAAGTGATTTTAAAGTTGGGGAAGTCAGGAAGGGTATGTTTATGGGCGAACTTCTTTCCTTTTACTTTCGGGTTTTTTTTGGAAATAAGAATTCTGGTGCGGATTTTTGAGTCAGAATTTACCAGTAATCAATAATTTTTCCTTCCCGAACCACCTCCTCATTTAACTTCAATGTCTATTTGATTAGGATTATTATTAGGAGTTTTATTTACCGGAGTTAAGGTAAATTTATCATTGTCCGCCTCAAAAACTCAATTATTATTTTTACTTTCATTGGCATCCTCTTCATAAAAAGAGATATTGTATTGACTATTTTTGTCAGTTAAATTATTAACCGAAGAGAAGATTTTGTTGTTTTTATCAATTAAAACTCTAAATTTATAGTTATTGTTATCAACATATTCATGCTTATCAGAAACTTGGCTAAGGTATCGAGCAGTAATTTGGTGGTGAGTTTTATTGTTATTGGGATTAGTGGGCGGATTGTTCGAAGGAGGATTGTTTGAATTGTTGTTCTTTAAATTAGTTAATTCTTGGTTTAACTGGTCTATTTCTTCTTGTATTTTTTGCTTCTCATCCTGATTAGCTTTGTTGGATAATTCCCTTTATTTTTGTTCTAATTTAGATTCAATTTCCTTAATTTTTGCCTCATTTTGCTCCTTAGTTTCGG
This sequence comes from Diversispora eburnea, assembly GCA_910592015.1. Taxonomy (NCBI): domain Eukaryota; kingdom Fungi; phylum Glomeromycota; class Glomeromycetes; order Diversisporales; family Diversisporaceae; genus Diversispora; species Diversispora eburnea. The sequence continues at coordinate 21,257 of CAJVPK010000639.1, read as the reverse complement.
AATTATCAGTATTTTTAGCAAGTTTTCACCCTAAAAAACAACCCACAGCCACCAAAGCGACAGCAATTACTCCCAATAAAAGCAATTTTTTTCGTTTGTTTGAATATTTTTGCTTAACTTCCATGATACATTTATAATTTTAATGATATTTAATTCTGCCATTTTGTTATTATTTTTTGGTAATATGTAGCAAAGAAGAGAAAAAAAGTAGTAAAATTAAATTATTATGAAAGTCCGTAGTTCCATTAAAATAATGTGCCGCACCTGCCAAGTCATTAAACGAAAGGGTTATCGCTATATTTATTGCCGAGTAAATCCTAAACATAAGCAAAGACAAGGTTAATCAAAATTAGTTTACATAAAAGAAGTAAAAATTATTGAATAAATAAATATATGACAAGAAAATGTGGTTTTATAGACTGTAAAAATCCAGCAGAGAAAAAAAGAAATTATTGCCAAAGTTGTAAGGAAAGAAAAGAACAAGAATTAGAAAATACAAAAAAATCAATTAAAGATAAAGAAAACGAGATAGAAAAATTACAAAAAGATAATAATTCTCTCAAGAAAAATCAACCTAATAAAAAAGACGATTCCAACCTTTCACTTAAAATTGGCCTTGGAATAGCCGGAGTAATCATTGTAATTCTTTTCGCTTGGCTGTTGATTAAAAAAAAAACATTAAAGTAATAACCGATTAAAAAATACTTAACACATAGAAAATGAATTGAAATTGTAATAATTGTGGTCGCGAAATTATTAGTGATAAAAAAGGGGATTTTTGTTTGGAGTGTTGGTGAAAACAGCAAGTAGAAAAAACGGAGATTACTCCTGAAACTATTCGGATTTTTATGGAAAAATATTGACTTGTTATTTTCAGTTTTAATAAAGACAGTTATTCTGACATTCTTTGCATTGGTTTTGAGGATATGAAAACTTTGTTCTCCCATAAACAAAAAGAAGGATTAGAAACTGTTTATTTTCCCAGAACTAAAAAAAACATGAATAGAATAGGATGACCCAGAGAAATTTTTTTTAATGAATATACTGCTTTCCTAGAAAAATTATTTCATTTCGCTCAAAACGAAAAAATTAAAAGAATAAGGAGTTATTGAAACATGAAAAAAAACTCTAATAATGAAGCATTATTTAAAGTTGATGACATAATTATTGAGAAAAAAACTGCTGAGGAAATAGAAAAAGAAGAATAAAAAAATTAATATATGCTTATCGTAAATAATTGGTGAGAAACCAAAAGACAAGAAATAAAAAAATTGGTGGGAGAAAAATTTAACCACACTTCGCCTATGCAAACGACTGACATTGAAAAAATAGTTCTCAATAGTGGGGTCAGTCAGGCGGTTAATGACAAAAAAATGCTAGAAAATACTGAAAAGGCTCTTATTCGGGTCGCTCATGGGCAAAAACCAATTATAACTCATGCTCGCAAATCTATTATTGGTTTTAAATTGCGGGAAGGAATGCCAATTGGTTGTAAAGTAACATTAAGGAAAAAAAGAGCGTGGAATTTTCTTTTCGAGTTAATCAATATAAACCTACCGCTAATTACTAACTTTCAAGGCTTTTCGGTAAAGAAATTTGACCGAGCCGGAAATTATAACTTGGGAATAAATGATTTAAATATTTTTTCGACAGTTCCTTACGATTTAACTTTTAAAAATCAAGGAATTCAAATTACCATTGTTTTTAAATCTACTTCGACTGAGGAAAATAGTCATTTTTTGAGTTTGCTGGGATTTCCTTTTAAGGAAAAGAAATAGCAAAAAATAATCAAGGATAACCAATTGATGCCCAACTAGAATGTGTCCGAAGGAGGGAAATAATTACCTCTTTTCCCTTTTTTTACACATTTACGTTTGTGCTTAAATTTCAACTCTTTTCTCTATCGGCTGAATTTGCCGAACAATTTTTTTTAATTCTTGCTGTTCTTTCCAACATTCTAGTTCATAATGCTTTTGTAAGTCTAACCAATAATCCTCTCTTACTCCTCAATATAGACCTAGACGATAAGAGAGTTCAGGTGTAATATCCCGTTTTTCTTTTAATATTTCCTTGACAATATTCTCCTCAACTTTAATGCTTTGGGATAATTGTTGGGGAGTAAGTTTGTAAGTTTTTAATAATTCCTCCCTTAATATTTCCCCAGGGTGAATTGGATGTAAATCTTTATCTCTTACCATGACATATAAGTTATTTTACTTTGCCATACTTTTTATCATGGGGATTAATTATGATATCATAAGCCCGCTTTTGTTCTTTATCTCAACGAAATAATAATCGTCATTTAGAACTTAAACGGATAGTGTGCTGGTCTTTACCAATTTTCTCTAATCTACTGCCACTGGCTCCATAAGGAAAATACAGGGTGATTTCTTTTCAGTTTTTAGCCTGATAAATTAAAACTACTTTTCTATGTGCTTCTTGTTTATCACTACGACTGAGTTCTTGGAATTTGAGAACTCTTTCACCTAAATAAAAGTTTTCAGTGTCTTTATCCCTAAATCTGGGGTCTTTGGGTTTATTCATAAATTAGTTTTGGTTAAGATTTTTTATTTCTTTCTAATTTTATAAATTTAAACAAGAATACTAATAAAAATATTAATTTTAATTTATAATTTTCTGCTAAAATGTTTTTATTCCCGACCTCTTTTTAATAGGTGTTTTTTATATTTTTTGAAAAGAAGAGCCAAAAATCGTTAAAGATTAAAAGTTGTCGTCTATTAGTTAAAAATAATACATGGATAACCAGGAAATTAAACATCTACTAATCAGAAAAAAATATTGAGAGAAAAAACGCGACTTTTACCACAAATTATTCCATAAATATCAGCAAAGAACCAATGCTTGTTTTTTTATGCTTTATTCTTGCTTTTTAGTATCTTTTTTGGCAAAATTGGAAGTTGAAAAATGAGTAATTATTATTTTATTGGTTTTATTTTTAGGCAGTTTCGTTTTTTATATTTATTTTCTAAAATATTTTTGGCTTTATGAGCGAAAATTGGAAAATGCGGCAGCAAAAGTTAACCAAATTAACGAAAAACTAACAGAAATTATGGAACTCCAAATTATTAATCCGATTTCTTAATCAAATTAGGTGCTCCGGTCAGCGAACAAGTGCCGTCAATATTTTTGGGAAAGGCAATTAGTTCCTTTAAATTATTAGTATTTAACATTACAGACAATAAACGGTCAATGCCTAAGCCAACTCCTCCGTGGGGTGGTGCCGCAAATCCTAATGCTTGTAAAAAATAGCCGAAATGCTCTTCTCTCTCCTCCTGGCTATAACCCAAAACTTCTAAAACTTTTTCTTGTAATTCGCGAGTATAAATCCGCAGACTTCCACTTAATATTTCCTCCCCATTACAAATCAAATCAAAAGCATCACAAATTATTTCCTCTGGCTTAATTTCATTATTTAAAAATGGTTTAATATATTTTTCCTGAGGAATAGTAAAAGGATGGCGTATACTTTCATATTTTTTTGTCTCTTTATTATATTCAAAAAGCGGTCAATCAATTATTCAGCAAAATTTTAATTCTTTTTCGTCTTTTGGATTTTGGCGTAAATCGGGTTTATCTGATCCATATTTTGTTGCTTCTTGATAGGTTAAAACAGAAAAAGGAGTTTTTATCTGATAACCAAAAACATTTTTTAAAATAGTTTCTAGCATTTTTTCTATTAGTTGTCTAATTTGCTGAGAAGTAATAAAACTCATCTCTAATTCTAATTGTGAAAATTCTATTTGGCGATTACTACGAGCATCCTCATTACGAAAACTTTTAGCAATTTGATAGTATTTATCAAAACCGCTCACCATTAATAACTGCTTAAATATTTGGGCGGATTGGGGCAAGGTATAATAACGATTTTTTAAATTAGCAGGAACCACAAAACATTTAGCACCTTCGGGAGAACTATTAGCCAAAATTGGAGTTTCAATATCCACAAATTCCCGGTCATGAAAAAACTTTCTTAATTCGTAGCAAAATTGATTTTTAATAAGCAGCAGTTTTTTACTACTAGGGTTGCGTAAATCTAAATAGCGGTAGCGGTATTTAGTATCCTCTTTAACATTATCATGAATGTCAAAGGGCAACTCTTTGCTAGTATTAATTAATTGATACTCAGTCAATTCAATTTCCAATACTTTTTCTGAACCTTCCTTTTTTTTGACAATTCCGCATATTTCTAATAAATCCCCTTTTTTTATTTTTTTTAGTCGTGAAATTAATTCCTTATTTTTAACTACAACTTGAATATAACCGCCACTATCTTGACCAGTAATGAACCACAATGAATTACCTTTTTCATTAATATTAATAATTCAAATATAAAGAGTAGTCTTTTCGTTTAATTGTTCGGAAGTTAATTTAGCGATTTGGGAGAAAGAGTTCATATCCTGTCTAATAAAATAATTTTAGAAAACTTTTGTGCAGAGAGATAAATGGTTGATATTAATACATTTGATTTTGCCTTGCTCTAAAAAAGAAAAAAATTAATATAATCTCATATATGAATAAAGAAATTAAAGTTCGTCAACTTTTCCCCTTTTTTACCCAGCAAAAAAACCTAGTCTATTTAGATAGTGCGGCCACTAGTTTAAAGCCTATAAATGTTATTCAGGCAATTACTAATTATTATGAAAAATTCTCCATTAATAGTCATAGCGAAGGGAGTGGTCTTTTAGCCCAAACAGTCCGTCAGACTATTTCCCGAACCCGCCAATTAATCGCTGAAAAAATTGGTGCCGACGCTGAGGAAATTATTTTTTTGCCTTCCACCACTTATTCTTTAAACATTTTAGCCTTATCCTTGAAAGATTATTTATCAAAAGGCGATAAGATTTTTTTAACTCATTTAGAGCATAGTTCTAATTGCTACATATGGCAGGATATCGCCCAACAAAAACAAACCCAAGCAGATTTTTTGCCTTTAAATAAAGAGTTTATAGTTGATATTAATAAATTAGAAAACTATATCGACAAAAAGACTAAAATAACTAGTTTTACTCACATGAGCAATAGTTTAGGAGTTATTAATCCAGTAAAAGAAATTGCCAAAAAAATTAAAAAAATAAACCCTGATTGCTTAGTAGTAATTGATGCTTGCCAAAGTGTCGCTCATTTACCGATTAACATTAAAGAATTGGAAATTGATGCGTTAGTTTTTTCCGGACATAAAGTTTATGGGCCAACCGGAATTGGAGTGCTCTGACTTAAAAAAGAAGTGGCCGAAAAATTGCCTCATTTGCTATGAGGTGGTGGTAAAAAAATTGGTCCTAATAATTCTTTGGCAGAGAAAAATGAGTATTCTTCTTTATCGAGAAAATTCGAAGTTGGTACTTTGCCATTAGCCCAAATTTTTGGTTTAAAGGCTGCTTTTGAGTTTCTCAGTGACCTAGACATAAAAGAAATAAGTAATTATGAGAAGGAATTAAAAAATTATGCCTTGGATAAATTAAAAGAATTGGAGAAAGTAATTATTTATAATCAGGAACTAGAAACAGTGGATATTGTTCTTTTCAATTTAAAGGGTCATCACGCCCATGATGTGGCGGAATATTTATGAGAAAATAATATTTATGTCCGGGCTGGTAATTTTTGCTGTCCTTATCTGAAAGAATTAATTGGTAAAGAAGCAGCCATAAGAATTTCCTTTTTTATTTACAATACCAAAGAAGACATTGATAAATTAGTTTATTGCTTAAAAAAACTTGTTGAAAATCCTGACCTTATTTTAAATACTTTTGTTTCTCCTCAAAATGGTTAAATATAAAAATAGCATATAGTTTTACCTAAATAGTTTAAAGACGAATATTTCAAGATAAATCCTCAATTATTAAGGGGAGTATTAATTGCTCTCGTTTTTTAACTATCTTTTATTGCATTTCCTCTTTTTAGGGGGAGAAACACCAATCTCCACTAAATTATGTTATTTTTTTCCTTTTAACAATTCTTTTTCTTAGTATTACTGCTGACACTAATAATAACCAAATTATCAAAAAAAGAAAAATAATAACAATTTTTCAAGGAAAACTTTCGGGTTTAGAAGGGGAATTATTTTGGTCGGTATTTTTGATAGAATAACTTTCCAACTGAACTAATAAATTTTCGGCAACTTCTCATTGAGCGGAATAGTAAATATTACTACTGCTAATGAACTCTAATAACTCCTTTTTTAGTGCGGCTATTTGGTTTTTATCATTCAACTTCAAAACTTCATTGACCCGAGAAGTTAAATCAACTATTTTTTTCTCAGCCTCTTTTTGGTAAATATTTTGCTTAATTTTGGTTTCGGTGGCGACTAAACTGTCAGGATCTTTGATTTCACCATTTTTTAACTTTTGTCATTCTTGTCGGTTTTCCTGATTCAATTCGTTCTCTTCAATTTTGTTATCTTTTAGTTTTGCCTCGATTCTTTTTTTGGCTTCTTCGCTGTATTCCTGAGGATTTTCACTGGCCTTTTCTTTTTTAAGATTTTCCACCTCCTCCTTATTGCCCTGATAACCTTTTTCAGCTTCCTGGTTTTCTAAGTCCTTTCAAGCCTGTTCTTTTTCCCCTTTGGTTCCGGTTTTGACTTTATTCAAATTTTCTTTTACTTCCTGAGCGGTTTTTTTATCTTTTTGACGAGCCTGGATATCGGCTAATAGTCGGTCTTGAAGATTGGCAATTTTCTGAATATCAGTTAGTTGGTTTATTTGTTCTTCTCAATTTTGGTATTGGGGACTTAAATCGCTATTAATTAATTGAGGTTCTTGGTTTAGAGCAGTAGTTATTTCAATAATAAAATTATCTCTTTTCTGGTTTAGTTCTTGTTGTCTGGCTTGCTCTTCGGCTTGCTTTTTAGTTTCTTGCTCCTGCTTCTCCTTTTCTTCGGATTCTTTTTTTTCTTTTTCCTCCTGTTCTTTTTTTAGTCTTTCTTCTTCTTTTTGGGCGTTTTCTTTTGCTTCCGCTTCGGTTTGTTGGCGTTCTTGGTCTGATTTATTTTTGGCTGCTACTAGTTTTTTAATATCCTCCTCTAATTGGTTAGTTTGATAGTCGGTAATGGCATCTCGGTTTTTTAGAGAGCGTAAATGGTCTTGTCAGTTAGGGCGAATATTGTTTAATTCGGTTTCGGTAATGCCTTGGTTAGTGGCTGATTTGATGATTTGTTGGATAGTTGAGGTTTTGTGGTTGTTGAATTTTTCTTTTCCCTCCCTAATGGCAGTTAACATTTTATCCTTAAAAGTTTCGATTTCGCTTGCCTCTCTTCAAAGGCAATGATTTATGTGCTTTCTGCAAAGATTATTGTTTTCTTTAATATTAATCTCCACTTCACATTGACAATAAACAGGCAAAATACTAGGTCAAATAATTTCGGCTGTTTCTATGTCGATATTGGCTTCGGAAAGAGTTTGATTAATTTCTTTAAGAGTTTCCTCCCTAACTCGCGAAACCTCTCTACTTTTTTTATTTCCTTCTTCCCTTTCTAATCTTATTAATTCTAACTTTTTATCCATACCAAACCCTAGTTCTTTGCCTAATACAAAAAATAAATAGTTATTTGAGCAAATTTCAAAATTTTTGTCATTAGTATCCCGTCGCTGGGGAATGTCTATTATTTTGCTTGAATTAGTTTTGTTTAATTCAACTAAGTGTTTCTTATTAATTTTAATCCAACTCTCGAAATTTCTAGTTCCATTTGCTTCAAGTCAAAGTGCATTTCTGAAAAACTTAATTACCCTTGGGTTAGACCTGGTTCCGCCATTTTGAACAATTATATTCCCCAACTTTTGTCGCAGTTCAGCAGAAAGAATGTCAAATTTCCCTTCTTCTTCTTGCTCTTCCAAATCACTGATGCAAAATATGAAATTTTCTGAGTTTTGATTATATGATTCAAGTTTGTCTTTTAACTCTTTTGTAAAACCTTTGAACATAATGACGTTTTTTTATTAAGATTTCGTGCTGTATTATATTTTTTATATATAAATGTTATTTTTATTTCTTTGCGGAGAAATTTATCTATATAAATATGTTTTTTTTTGTTTTGCAAATTTTTCTCTTGGTCTACTCACAAAAATCATTAAAAATAACTTCTTTTCGTAATTTTCTTAGTAAATAACCTTGTTTATCAAAAAATACTCCCTCTTCGGATAATAATTTTCGTTTAGTAGCAATTTTTTCTCCTTCTCCTCATTCTCCATAATATCCCCCAATAAAAAAATTAGTAGCAATAACACGATGGCAGGGAACTTCGGATGGCGGAAAAGGATTAATTTTTAGAATTTGACCAACTTCCCGGGGTGAAATATCTAGAAATTCGGCAACATATTTATAAGTTGAAACTTTGCCTTTGGGTATTTGGGAACAACAATTATAAACTTTTGGTGAAAAATAGTTAATTTTAGACTTTGACATTATATTATTTTTAATAATGTTTTATCTCTTCTCTTACTGAAAAAGTTCCTTGATATAACTTTCCTTTCAGCATCAGGCAGTATTTATTCCCTCTAAAATCATAATTAACTTTAATAATTAAAAAATAATATTTATATTAAATGAATTATGTCAATCTTGCAAAAAAAAAAAAAAAAAAAAAACAGAGGAAGAGTCAAAAGTGGTCGAAATAGATAGTGTGGACATAAACAAGCAGCCAAAAGACGACGGCAAAAAGAAAGTAGATACTGGTCATAATAATTTACCCGAGGAAGAAGAAAGCCATTTTGAAAAATATCACTACTACTATCTCATTTTTGGTAGTTTTCTTTTCACTGTTTTGATTATTTTAGTTAGTAATTGGAATACCAATAATGAAATCCAAAGGATTGATAGACAGTTAAGCAGTTCCTATTCACCCTTAGAAAATTCAAACGAAAGCAATAGAAACACTGATGAAATCCTTAGTATCGTCAATCGGCAAGCGAAAAATGAACACGGACAGACTAGCACATTTCAAAAACCTAAACCTGACTTAAAAGATGAAAACTGAGTTGAGGAGGTAATTATTCAAAAAGATGTTAAAAAAGAAGTTAAAATGTGGCTTAATAGTTTTAAACTTCTGTCCCAATATCAAACTAAATTTAAATTAGAACTAGATAATCATGTTTTATTCTGTGGTCCTCCTGGTTCGGGAAAAAGTTTTATTATTGATAAATTTTGCGAAAATGAGGCTTCGTATTTTGTCAAAGCGAATTTTGAATCCCAAATTTACGTTGGTTCTAATATTGAAAAGCAGCAAAAAGTTTACCAAGGTGCCAAAAAATTAGCAACATTTAACGCCCAACGAGGAGAAACTAAACCGGTGGTTATTGTCATTGAAGAAATTGACGCAGTAGGAGTTAAAGTCCTTTCGGACCATGATACTTCCAGCAAAAGTGGAGTAGACGCTTTGTTAAAAATGTTTGATAATATACATGAAGAAAATTTAAACATTATCGTAGTGGCTACTACTAATAATCCGGAAGTGCTAAATGATGCCTTAGTTCGTCCGGGTCGGCTGGGTCGTCGTATTCAGGTTAATTATCCTACTGATGAAGAACTAAAAAAATTGGCCGATTATCTACAAAAAGTTATGGAAAAAGGTTGAAAAACTCATCTCAGAGAAGAGTTTTGAGAAGATAACGATGATAAAGATAAAGTAGTGGAATGACCGAACGATTACTGAGAAAATGTTTATCAGGCAATTCTAAAAATGACTAAAGATTTTAGAAAAAAAGAAATAGGATTTAATTTTCGAGATTTGCAGCAAGCAATTACTAAATCCTTAGAGGCAACAGTTGAGGAGAGCAATCCTAAAATTATCCCTAATGCTAAGGATTTTAGAAAGGAATTACGAAGTATTCTTAAAAATCGTGCTAATGACCGAGAAAATAATAGACGAAGACAATATTACTGACCGCCAAGATATCCTAAGGATGACGATAATGAAGAAGATGATGAGCCAAAGCCAGGTCCTAAGCAGTAATAAAAATTAGATAAATACGAGATTTTAACTTATTACTAATGGCATAAAAATAGAAGGATGAGGAAAGAAAAAGGCGACTTTGGAAAGTGATTATTTATATTGAATATGTTGCCTAAGTAAGTGTTCTCTCTAAAATAATATAATGAGAGGACATAATGTAAATATCTATTTTTCAGAGGAAACTTATAACAAAATTAAGCCTTTAATCGCTCAAAGAAAAGTCAGTGAATTTGTAAACCAAGCAGTAGAAAAGGAATTGCAAAAGCAACAAAAACGAGAAAAAGAACAATTAAGGGAAAAATTAATTATTGCTTATAAAAGGATGGATAAAAATAAAAATCTCCAAAAGGAATTAGCAACTTTAGAGGGGGAATCGGTGAAAGATATAGCAAAAAAGTTCACCAAGAATGAGTAAAAAATTAGTAATTCCCCACCGAGGGGAAATCTGATTGGTGGAGTTCCCACCTGCCAAGGAAAGCCGCAAACCTGTCCGACCAGTCTTGATAATCAGTGATAATATTCAAAATGAATATGATAAATGGATGGTAGTAGTTCCAATTACCACGGAAGATATTAAAATTATTGAACCCTTTGAAGTTTTTATTGATAACACTTCTGAAACTGGTTTAGACTATCCTAGCAAAATTCAGTTTAATTATCCTTTTACTGTTGAGCGTTTAAGAGAACATTTAGGAGTAACCAGTAAAGAAATAATGGAACAGTCCAAAAAGGCTTGGCAAATTGCTTTTGACGCGGAGGAATGATAATAAAAAGACAAAAGATCCGAAACTATTTTTTATCATTATAAATTATAAAAACATTATAAAAGTTAATAAAGATTAAACAATAAAATAATAATATAAATAAATATAAGTTAAAAATCATGGAATTTCAAAAATTAATAGAAATAATAAAGAAATATAAAGGTAATGGCATAGACTATGCTTATACTTCTCAAACAGGAGGCAGAAGTTCCCCAGACAACACTAGAAATCACTCTTATAGTAAGGAAGTTTATAACATTTATTCGCCAGAATTAAAAAAAGAAGCCAGAGAAATTGCTCTTTTTGGACACACCGAAGACGGAGGATTTTGCCGATTTAGCACAGAATTTAATGGGGAACAATACGAGTATGAAAAAGGGGACGGATCTAATCCTGATAAGTTAACAATAAAAGGTATTAGTCCCGAAGAGAAAAGAAAACAACAAGAACAAAGAGATAGAGAAAAAGCCCAGCAAAGAGAAAACAACCAAAATGACAATTCACCATGAGGAAAAAAATGTGCGGGCTGTGATAATAGATTAAACAGTAATCTCATTGAAGGCAACGCACAAGGAAGTTGATATTGTAGTCGTGAATGTGCGGATAAGTATAATAAAGCCTATAATAATAATTCCAATGACGATTTAAAATGTTCGGAGTGTGGCGATACACCCGAAGGAAAAGAATGTTGAGAATGAGTTGGAAGTGGTGATAAAATTTATTGTCTCAGTTGTTCTGACAAAAGACCTAAAAAATCAGAAGTCGAGATAGAAAAAGACAAATTAAATACCTTAAAACCTAAACTGGAAAAATCCTCTGACTCTCACGAAAAAGAAAACTTACAGAGTAAAATTAGAGAAACAGAAAATCATATTAGAGAATTAGAAAACAAAGATAAACCTAACAATTCTAATAAATCAGAACAACCTAAAACAGAATACGGAAAATTATTTCTAGTCGGAGCAGTTATTCTTTCAGCAACAATTTTAATTTCAGTTTGGATAATTAGAAAAAGGAGAAAAAACCCACGGACTTCCCGAAAAATTAAGGATTAATAAATGTTAAAAGAGAAAAAAAAACCATCAGGAAAGTATTATGTCAGCATTATTCCTGACAAAAGCACTGAAAAAAAAGGGCTAAAATACTTTGCCAAAGATAATTTTTGAACCAAGGAATTCGCTACTACTGCTTCCTCAAAATTTTTAAACTATTTTCAGCCTAGTCAAGATGCCTTTGTTATTGAGTTATTGGAAAAAAAGCAAAGAATATTATCGGGGAAAACCATTTTAGACGAGTTTGCTTGCGGTGGCACTGGACTTCACGCCTCCACTGGACCAATTTTTAATCCTCATAATTCTGCTTGTATAGTAGGCGGCTCTTCCTCTGGTTCAGCCTGGGTAGTAACTGAAAATTTGGTGCCTTGGGCCCTGGGACATGATACCGGAGATTCTATTCGCCGTCCGGCCTCCTATTGTGGAATAGTTGGCTTTAAGCCTTCTTATGGTTTGATTTCTCGCAGTGGTGTTATTCCTATGGCTTCTTCTTTGGATACAGTTGGTATTCTGGCTCAAAAAACCCAAGATATTAAATCAGTATTTGCTATTATTTCCCAAAAAGACCCTCATGACCTTTTAACTACCGCAACTAAAAATAAAATATTATCCCACCAAAAAAATAAAGTCGCAGTTGTGGCTGGAATAGAAAAGTATTTACCAAGTGAATTAAGTGATTTATATCATGTCTCTATTAAAAAACTAGAAAAGTTGGGATATACCATTGAAAAAATAACTATACCCAAAAAAATACGGGAACATCTCCAAATTACTTATCTTATCCTTTGTTCTAGTGAATTAGTTAGTCATCTCAATTCTCTCCAAGGAATAACTTATGGAATTAAGGAAAATATTAATGTTAACCACAAACGGAGCAAACATTTAGGGGAAATAGTAAAACAACGGCTCTTAATTGGTGCTTATTTTTTAGAAAATCAAGAGTTATTTATCAAAGCCCAAAAAATGCGTTATTTGATAGATAAATGAGTAAAAAAAGTTTTGCAAAATTATGATTTTCTAATTTTCCCTAGCACTAATAATACTGCTCCGCCAGCCGCTAATTTTAACCACTCATTTTCAGGGTTAATATCTTCTCATTGAAGCGATAACTTATTGCTCTTGGCTAATTTCTCTGGTTTGCCTTCTCTAAGTTTGCCAATTGGATTTATAAATGATTTGCCAGTAAGTATTAATATAAATAGTAATTATGGAAAAGACAAAAGAGTTTTAAAAATAGCCGAGGAGTTAGAAAAAGAAATTAACTTTTCAGTATAAAATATTTTATATGTCTGGAACTTTATTTTTTATTATTTTAATTATAGCCATAGTTTGTGTAGTTATTGTTTCTCTTATCTCTTATTATTCTTCGAAATGATTAGCCAAATGAGTGAAAAATGTCAAAAGAATTGATGACCGAAGAGACCTAAGTCCTAAATTAAAAGAGATAGTAAGAATTGTGCGAGAAGTTTCCCACATTTATAAAATGAAAATGCCAGAAGTGGGGGTTTATCCTTCCCAAGAAATTAATGCTTTTGCCACCGGTCCAGCCGGTAATACTTTAATTGCTTTTTCCAGTAATTTAGTTAATGCTATGAGCCTCCAAGAAATTAGAGGGGTGGTCGGCCACGAATTATCCCACCTTATCCATTATGATATCGCCCGGATTTTGTTAGTGCAGGCAATATTTGACGTTATTCATTTAATACTTAGTGTTTTAATTGCTTCGTGGTTATTTCGGCCCAGTGAAGAGGAGAGAAGAACAGGAGAATCTAATTTCATTAAGTTCATTTTTAAAGTTATACTTTTTCGGATAATCACGGCCATTTTACGTTTAATTGGTATTTTATTTATTTTTTGATATACCCGTAAGCGGGAATTAGCCGCCGACAAAAGAGGAGCGGAAATAGTAGGAATTGACGATATGCTAGCGGCTTTGCAGAAACTTTTGGAACTAGAAAATAAGGCCTGAATAGTAGACGGAGTAGACTTAACTGAAGACGAAAATGTTCAACAAGGCGAACCTAACTCAATTTCTTTATTAAAATTCAATCCTGAAAAGAAAAAAAGGGGATTACTTGATTTATTTCGCACTCATCCTACTTTGGAAGAGAGAATTGAGCGACTAGAAAAGTTGAAAAAGCAGCGAAAATTACCTGGTATTATTTAAGTAAACAAAAAAGGAAGTATAGTTAAATTATTAAACTTTATTATATTATGACGAAAAAAAAGAATGAATTATCACATTATCCAAGTTTTTTCTTCTCAAAATTGGTATTTAGAACTATTTCTTGAATAGTTTTTGCCGTTTTGTTTGTTAGTTTAGGAAAAAAATGATTAGAAATAGATATTTTAGGAAAAATTCATAACTCCATCTTTGGCGGGGAAAGAAATTTTAACCAGTATTTTTTAGGTGCCAATAAGGAGGATAAAAATACACTTTTGAACTACGCCATTTATTTTCTGGCAGCGATAATTGTTGCGAATCTTGTTTCTTTACTACTTAATAATTACCTATGAAAAAAGGATAAGTATATAAAAAACAATAATTATTACCTTCATAATAAGTGGATATTTATCCTTAACACTCTTAGCCATGTTGCCGGTGCTTTCTTGTTAACTTTCTCTTTTGTCAGTCCTTTTACAGCAATTCTAACTTTATTATTCATCACTTTTAATATTGGAAATTTTTGGCCTCGCAAGAAATTGAAAAATCCCCAAACTGAATCAGTTTTCTCATGAAAAAATGAGTATGTTCGCAAAATAATTATTTATTCAACTATCATTGTTTTGGTGGTTCCTTTCTTTCTGGGTCGTCTGGAAGTTTTTATTAATAATGCTACTTCCGATTCTCCTAGTGGTCTGGGCAAGGCTTTTAGTAATGTGCTCGGTGCTTCACCGGCTCTGAAAACGATAATAAATGAGTTGATTGGACCCAATTTCAGTTTGGATTTTCTTTTCTGGTTTATTCTAGTCTGATTTGCCCGGGGAGTAATTATTGAGCGAATTAAGGAATTTGGTGATTTTTGAACCAAAGTAAATGGTATTAAAAAGAGAACATCAAACTTCAAACATTACTATTACTACCAAGAAAGTTGAGCCCTGGCTAATAATACCCCGATTAATTTGGGAGATTATAGTTACTTAGAAAATAGTCCCAATTTTCTCAGCAAAGATTACTTAGAAAGTGATTTGGATATCAGTGATTTCGCCCAAAAAAACCAAAAAACGGTTAAATATATTGAATTTTGTGAGGACAAAATAAAGGAACCTCCCAAAAGAAATTTTCTCAATTATTGCTTATTTAATGAATTTGGCTCCTGAGAAGATTGCCTAAGGACTAAGAAATTAATTGAAACGACTCGGAAGAAGTAATATTTCCTTTTCATCTTTTATTTTCCCCACCAAAGCACTTAAAACATCTTGAAGGGTGATAATGCCTAACAGTTTTTTTTTTTCTTTAATGATTGCCAGACGAGAATTAATAATTTGTAATTTACTTAAAACTTTATCTAATGTATCATGAGGAGAGCAGTAAACAATTTTTTTGTCAATATAATCTTGTCAACGAATTCCTTTGTTTTTTATTAGTCGTCAGTAAAATAAGTCCATGTTAAATATTCCAATCACTTCTTTTTTTTGGTTAAGAACCGGATAACGGGTGAAAAAATTTTCAGAGTAAATGGCTTGCACTTCCGAGTAAGTCATGTCGTGTTTGAGGGCAATGACTTTTTTTCAGGGAGTAGTCATAGAAATTACTTTTAAATCATCAAATTTGAAAGCTGATTGAACTAGTTTGGCTTCGCCTTTTTCTAAAATTTTATCAGTAGTTAAGTTGTTAATAAAACGAATAACATCTTGTTCCGAGTTAACAAATATTTTTTTTTTTGGCTTGACTATTGACCGCAGAAAATAATAAGGAATTCTAATTAGCATGTAAGTAGTGTCTATAAAAAAGTTGTTAAAAACCATTTTGCGACTACCGGGTCGATTGACTAAATAACGGACAAATATTTCAGTAGCCAGAGCAATTAAAATACTTAACGCAATCAGCACTCCTCACTTATAATTATTCAAGTCTGCTTTTTCCAGGATTGGTTGACCAAAACCAGACATAAATACTTCTGACAGAAAAATATTAAGAAATACCTGGCAAATACAAATTACTGCAAAAAGAAGATTGCTATTTTTAAGAATAAAAATTAATTTCCGGCTCCTCCTTTTATCTTTCCTTTTTTTTACTAAATCTATCTTGAATAAATTGATGTCGGAATAAAGTGCTGAAATATAGTTTAATAGGAAAGATAAACCAAGAAGAAAAAAGAAGACTATGAGAGGAGTAAGGTATAAAATTTCACTAAGTTTCATGGTTAGTTAGTAGTAAATTTTTGGAGTATTTTTTCCAGATTATTTATGGTTTCTAATTCTTTATCTAAAAGAAAAATGAGGTTAGGGATATAAGCAAATTTTTTACTTTTAGCAATTTCTTTTTTTATCAAGTGGGAATATTTTCCGTTTATTAATTTGAGAACTTCTTCTTTGTTTTCTTCATGGGCAAAGGATAAATAAACCCTTACATTTTCGCCCCGGGTGCTTAATTGGCAATAACTTAAAGAAAAAGAAGGTAAATTATACTCTTGGGCTATTTTATACAAAATGCGACTTATTTCCTGTTCGTATCGGCTTTGCTTCCTTTGCTGAATAAAATTATTTTTGCTGAATAACATTTCTCTTTACTATTTGAAAGGCTACTATTTTGTCTCCTTCTTTAAAATTATCAAATCTTTTCAGGACAATCCCACATTCTTGACCGCTGCTGATTTCATTTTTTTCTACCTTATTACTTTCTAAACTTTTAATTTCGCCCACAAAAATTTTTTCTTTCCCGCGAAGTACATAAACTCGTTTATTACGGTTAATCTTGCCACTGATTACTTGACAACCAGCAATATTGCCTTTGGAAAATTCAAAAACTACTTTCACTGTTGCTGTTCCCACTATTTCCTCAACTTCCTCTACTTCTTGCTGGCTGCCGATAATTTCGTCTAATTTTCCTTCAATCTCATAAATAATTTTACTATTAAAAAAAGAAATGCCATCTTCTTTCAGAATTTTTGTCTGGGCCTTGGAAGGTTGATAGCTAAACATTAGAACTATGCTGTTAGTGACTTTTGTTAATTCAAGAGCAAAGTTGTTCAAACTTCCTACTTCGGTGTAAACGATGGAAAAGTTTAAATTAGAAGTAGTTTTTTTTTTTATTAATTCTATGAGGGCTTCTAGACTATTTTGGCTATCGGCAATCAGAACCAGATTGATATTTTTTTTCTGGCTGGGGGGGGGGGGGGTTGATTTCTTCTTTTTTTCCCAGTAATTGGTTAATTCATTTTCTACTTCGGCAATAGTTTTTTCGTCATTTATCACTAAGAACCCATCTCCTAATTCAGCCGAAACATTTAGGCCAACAACTTGAACTACATCACTCGGATAAGCAGTGGTGATTTTCTGGCCATGAACATCAGATATCATTTTGATTTTTCCAAAATTTCCGTTAAGGAAAATGCTATCTTTCTCTTTCAATTTTCCGTCTTGAATCAATAATTCATTTACTCGGGTACCGGTTCGGGGATGCAGATAACTATCAATTATTACTCCGTGGGCTGGGGAGTCAGAATTAGCTTTAAATTCAGTAGCAAAAAGTAGAATAGTTTCCAGCAGATTTTGGACACTAGTCTTTTCCCGAGCACTGCCAGAGATTCATTCGAGGGGAGTTAAACCGAGTTGTTGACACTGACCTTTAATTCGACTTAAATTATTTTCATTGTTAGTTTCATGTGACTTTTTATGGTTAATAAAAACAATAACAGGTAATTCGTAATTTCAAAGGTAGTTAATAATCTCCTTAGTTTGTTCCATTACACCATCCTTTGCGTCAATTACCAATACTACTAAGTCAGTTAAGGAAATCCCCCCTTGCCGCATTTTAATAAAATCACTATGTCCTGGGGTATCTAAAAAAGTAATTTTTTGCCCCTGAAATTCTACTTGGGAAACACTAACTTTCTGGGTTATTCCCCCAGCCTCTTTTTTTTGGACTTGGGTTTGGCGAATGGTATCTAATAAAGTAGTTTTGCCGTGGTCGATATGACCCATAATACTAACAATGGGTGGACGAGCAATTAATTGCCCTTTTTGCTTGCTTTTTTTCAAGTATTCTTGAATAATCTGGCGAAAATTTATTCCCCCTTTTTTTTTGACTTCTATTTTAATACTTTGACAATAATCACTCAATAAATCCTTTGATAATGATTGATTACGGTCGACACTTTGTCCTTTGGCTCAAAAAAAACCAATAATTTCACCGACCGATTTACCAATAATTTCTCCCAACTCCACGGCAGTTATGTTTTCGTTTGCCAAATAAAGAGTTTTATTTTTAAATTCATTGGTGGAGTTTAGAATATCACGGCGAATTATTTCTAGGAACAAATTAATATTCTCATTTTTTTTCATATTAAGGTTTGAGGTATTCGGCAAGATTATTTTTTTAGACTTTATTTTTCAATTTCTTCCACTATTTGCACGTCGACATTTTTGTAATTACCGATTTCTTGTAATATTTGACCTTTATTTTCTAAAATATCATTTCTCTCGCTTTCTTCCAATACAGACATGCGAATAACTATTCCTAAGTAATCACTAATTTTTTTTAACATTTTTTCCTCGTATTGCGGGCGAAAAGCGGATCTTTGTTGAAGCACAACAATTTCTCATTCCTTTTCCTTCTTGATAATTAATTTAACTAATTTAATTGGCGAGAGCAATTTAGAAAGTAATTTTTTTTTGTCTTCTGCCCAATCCACAAAGTATATTTGCTCAGAGTAAATCAAACGGGAAACAGATTTGGCTCTTTCGCCCCTTTCACCAATACAAGTTCCGGCTGGATCAATATTTAATCCTTCTTCAATCGCTTTTTTGCCTTTCTCCACCACTACTTTACTTATTAATCCTGGTAAACGCAAAACACTATGAATGGCAATAGTTCTGTTTTTTATTTGGGGGATTTCCTGTTCTAACAACTTGCGAATAAATAAATCATCCGAACGAGTCAAAATAATTTGTGGAGTATCCTCAGTGGGTTTCTCTCTTACCTCCTTAACTAAGAGACAAAAGCGTTGACCTAGTCTTGGTTCTTCCCTCAGGATTCATTCGGATTTGGCTCAATAGCCAACTCCTTTTCCTAAGTCAATTGAATAATAATTCTTATCTTGCAGGCTTTTAATGCTACCTTTAATTATTTCTCCTTGTTGTGGTTTGTATAACTTATATTGTCTTTCTCAACTAATTTCCCCGACATCCTTACGCAAGCGACTTTTAATCTCTTGATTAAGCGAGAGAGATAAATTTTTGATATCCAGAGGGAGAAGAAAATTGTCATCTTTTATTTGCCCTTCTTTTAATAATTCATTATCTTTGGTTATTTCTTTTTCGGAGTCATTAATGGTTTTAACTATCTTATAAAGACGATAAACTGACAGTCCTGAGTCAAATTCAAAATGTAATTCGGCTCCTAACTTTTCTCCTTGGCAATAGGATTTTCGAAAGGAATCGATAATTACTTCCTTAATTTTTTCTTCGGATACGCCTTCGCGTTCGGCTAATTGTTTGATAAATTGTTGAGTATTAGTATTATTGCTTTCAGTCAAAATCTTAAAATGTATTAATATATTTATAATTTTATAGAGAAATGGAAAGTATCGGTCATTACCTTAAAGGACTAAAAGATTGATTTACAGAGGGTTGGAAATTTTTATTTGAGCATCCGGAAAAAATAGAGGCTCATCATTTAATCGCCTTTTTGTTAACCATTGTGATAATTTATCTTCTTTCTTACATTGTTGCCAAGATTTTTAAAACGATGGTAAAGTTAATTATATTAGTAGCCTTATTTTGGTTATTATATATGTTTTTGTTTGATAGAAAAAAATATAATGAATTATTTAGTAAGGGGGGTAGTGGGTCAAGTAATAATGATAAATAATTAATTTTTTAAGACTGGATTGCTGCTTTGGAGTGGAATTTTTGGTTTTGCTTATTGTTTTATTTTTTTATTAAAGGTTGGTAATGACCGCCACTGTTATAAATAATCCAAGTTTCGCCACCGTTGTCATATTTGGCAGAAGTTAAGAAAGTGCCTAAGGTATCACGATTGAGATACTGAAAATTTGTTCCTATGTGATAATTTGACGGAACTTTGCTTAATAAACCAAGCCTCCTATCTAAAACTGGCTCTAGAAATTTAATATGATAGTCCTCCAATTGTTTGTAATTATAAGCGAGTTGGTCATCGACTATTTCTTTTTTAAGATTGGCTACTGTTGGGCCATGAGAAGCCGTTTCAAAATTATTCATCATCCAAAGAACTATTGCTACTCTTAAAGCCCGCTGCACATTTTCGTCACTGCGACCGGTTAAGAAAACTGACCAAGCATATAAAAAACAATTACCTTGCCCACTAGCTGGTATTTGAAAATAATCTTTAAGTTTAACTATATTGGGGTTTGTTTCTGTTTCTATTCCTGGAACCTTACCATAATCAGATATTTTTTTTAATTCATCCTCTCCTACTCCTTCTAACTTTACTCCTGATTCTTTTATAGGGTCAGGATAGTTTTTATCTCTTAATCAATCCTTTACTGCTTGCAAACTTGGTGGATTACTATTCAAAAAGTCTCTAATTTCACCTAAAATCACATCTCATTTATTCGAAGTTGGAGGAGGAGTTTGATTGTTAGTAGGTGGAATTGGAGTATTTGGAGTATTTGGAGACTCTTTTAATTTGCTAACGGCAGCCTGAATATTTTTTTCTCTAATTTCTAACTCTTCGGGAGTAGTTGCTCCGTTAATATATTCTTTTCAATCAGTTTCACCAGCACTTAAATAATTATTTTTTTTAGTTCTTTCACTAAATTGTCTATTTTAATATTATCAGAACTCAACTCTAATTCCAGAAAAGTAATTTTTTGAGTCTTGGTTTCTGCTAAATTTGAATTATCATTTGAATAATTATCTCCCCTCGGAAGTTGCGGAGAGGACTTTTCTTTATTCTTATTTACAATTAAAACAGTGGATGTTATAACTGCAAGCACTAGAAAAAATGATATGACAGAAACTAAAAGTATTCTTTTTTGTCGATGGGTTAATTTCATAATATTATATACTAATATTTTTGCTTTCTGAAAAAATGAATGTTAAATAAATTATTTGTTTTTTCTTACAACAATTACAATTAAAAACATTAGTTTTTCTCTATTCAAGAACAATTAGTTTAATCTTATTTACTTACTTTTTTCTTTCTTGGTTCCGTAGAGGGAACGACCTTGCTTTCTTTCTTTCACTCCCTCAGCATCAGCACGAATATAACCACGGATAACATGATATTTTATTCCCGGTAAATCTTGGGCTCCGCCACCGCTAATTAGAACT
>CAJVPK010000638.1:0-25103 GCA_910592015.1 Diversispora eburnea | reverse complement strand
GTAATCACTGGTTTTCGGCATTTTATTAGTAGATCGTTTTATCACATGACCGCATAATTTTGCAAAGAGCGATAATAGATAATAAAATTACAGATAAATAAACGATTGATAATTATTTTCATATTTTTTTTATTTCAATCTTTATTTTTATTTCAATCTTTATTTTTATTAAATTTTGGCCATTTTTATTCACATCTATGTAAAGTCCAAATTTTTACTAGATATTATGAAATATGCTTCTAATTAAAGTTATATATAAAATAGTTTGCATAATTTTTATCCGTTGTGCTATAATTGACTTTTGAATAATACTTATAAATTTTTAAAAAAGCCTCTGGTCCAATACTTTTGATAGGTGAGTGTACAGTATTTGAAATTACGTCTCAAAGTTTCAGGAAGTGTAAAAATTCGTGAGTATTTGTAATTAAAAAAAAAATTTATCTTTCAATCCGTTTGTGAGTCAGTTTAGCGAAAACAAATATTCAACTACTTTCATACCTTCTGAACAGTTTTAACTAGTCGCTCAAAGGAAGTTTATTTGTCCAATGTATTTGAAATTACATTTCAATGTTCTGGATATAAAATGGAGCCATAAAAAAATTTGTGAGTAATTTTAATTAAAAAAAAAATTCATATTTCAATCCATTTGTTGTCAGCTTAGCGAAAACCTTCGGAACAGTTTTAATCAGTCGCTCAAAGGCAATTTCTTTTACCAATGTATTTGAAATTACATTTCAAAGTTCTGGAAGTTTAAAAAATTCGTAAGTACTTGCAATTAAAGAGAATTCATATTTCAATCCGTTTGTAAGCCAGCTTAGCAAAAACAAATATTCGAACGCTTTCATACCTTCTGTTTACTTTGAGAAAAGCATTAAAATTATGTCATAAAGTTCTGAAGTTATAAGCAAGTATAGTGAAAAATCATTTGAAAACGATTTATTTCGTTTAATAATAAATATGCAATAAACAAAAAAAAAACACGTTACTTCAATTAATCATCTCTACTATAAGTAAATTGCATGTTGTCACCTTTAAAAGACTTTTTTGATTCTTGATACCATTTTTATTGGTCCTATTAGTTGTGAGGTTTATTTAAATTTTGTACATGATTTCTGTAACAATTGCATTCTTAACCTCTTTAAGGTTACAGGGATCTCTTACGACTGAATGAAGCCTCTAGAGAAGCTTTGCAATCCTTGGCATAGTAAAATTTTTCCAGATCAAAGGATTTATGAAGGATAGAAATTGATGTTACTTGGAAATGATAACAGGTGATCTCCTGTGACTGAGTAGAGAAGCTTTGGCATACTTCCAGAACATTAAGACGTAATTTCAAATACATTGGACAAAGTAAACTACCTTTGAGTGACTAATTAAAACCGTTCAGAAGGTATGAAAATAATTGAATACTTGTTTGCGCTAGGCTGGCTTATGAACGGATTGAAATATGAATTTTTCTTAATTGAAAATACTCACGAATTTTTTACAGTTCCATTTTATATCCAGAACTTTGAGACACAATTTCAAAGTAAACTGCCTTTGAGCGACTAATTAAAACTGTTCAGAAGGTATTGAAGTAATTGAATATTTGTTTTCGCTAAGCTGGCTTATGAACTGATTGAAAGATGAATTTTTCTTTAATTAAAAATACTCACGAATTTTTTCACAGTTCCATTTTATATCTGGAACTTTGAGACGTAATTTCAAATATATTGGACAAAGTAAACTGCCTTTGAGCAACTAATTAAAACTGTTTAGAAGGCATGAAAGTAATTGAATATTATTTTCGCTAGGCTGGCTTACGAACGGATTGAAATACGAATTATTCTTTAATTACAAATACTCCCGAATTTTTTACAGTAGAATTGTTTAATAAGTACGGTAATTAAAAATAACAGAATTGTAAACCTTTTTTTTTATTTTTATTTTTTGTATATACAAATTCTGTTTATGTTGTGGAAAAAAAAATTAAATGATTCATATAAGCAAAATAATAAAATGAAATGAAATACAGCACCATTATTAATTTAAAATTTAAAATTCTCCCATATTTATTAAACTCATCGCGGTTACGCACACAATAAATGTCATAACAACTACAACTGAATGTGCAAAATTAGAAACAGACACCTTCTAACGCAAAATCAAATAGCAACAAATCAAAAACGTAAAGGCAAACAGATAGATTCATATGTAAATAAGATAAAAACAATAATAAAAATAGTAAAGAAAAGAAAAAATAAATAACAAAAAAAATCCCCTGCTGGAGACACTGGCCCATGCTAGTTATCAATAATTTGTTAAAAATTTTGATACCAAATTTCTCATCATGATGTAATTGAAGCAGGTTTCACTTCCAACACAACCAATGAAAAACGTTAAAGCGCGCAATTCCGCCTTTAATAATATAGAAATTATATATATATTATTACTTTTATTCTTTCTTTTATTTCTAATTTGTTCTCTACTCTGTTCTTTACTTCATTTGTTTATCTTTTTTTTTTTTGCGACAAGAAAGAAATAAAGATAATTAAAGAATCTCATTTATCCTTTCCGCATCGCTTAAATTTGGTAGGGACTGTTTCTATATTTGCAAATTCCAAAAAAAAATCCAAAGAAAAAAATAAATCCAAAATGTAGATCTAGTAGTAGTAATCCAGAGATTTATTCTAATGTTACTATAATATATACTTAAAACAAATCTAGGATTAAAAAATGACCCGTATAATCGCTTTTCGACAATTTCGACAACATGCACGTGTTTTTTATATCAATCAAACGATTAAATATCACCAATCCTTTATTATGAGTAGGAATATATGAATTAATTGCATCGCATATTCAAGGACTTTATGTCCTAGATTTACGTGGAGATCATAATATATCATTCATTAGATTCTAATAAACATGAAATTGATCCATTTTCTTCTTTTCAATATGATGAAATGACGGATACGGATTTAATTTATATTGATGAAACCATATGGAAATTGAAGTGGGACAATAACTTCTAATATCCTCAAATAATTCTTCTTTCTCGCAACATCATCAGATAATTATACTTAAATCCTTTGTCTTCAATTATATGATTAGTTATTTTCTTCGAACATTTTTATTACAATTATGTCGTTGAGAAGGAAGAATACAATTCTTTAATTGAGTTAACAATTTGCTCATATCATAGAAGTCAAAAGCAAACAAATTCAACATCAAGATCATAGACAAAAACCAACATCAAATTCAAAGTGCTGCATAAAAAAAGTACGAACAATAACAATTTACTGATTTTAAAGCTTGGATAAAGATCAAATTGATTAGTTACGTAGACTATGTATTGCATCACAAACGTTAAGCTGTAAATATTGTCTTTGCCGATCGGTCTTGAACATGAGTTCATAATTTGATTGGTCTGCCGACATATGCGTGGTTGTACAAACATTTAATCCAAAGTGACATAGATTCGCAAGTAATAATAACGATTAAAATAATTTTTTATATATATTTGTAATAAATTTGAATCAATAAAATAAAAAGGAAATTCTTTAAGATAAATATTTTAATTTATTTATTATAATATATCAATTGTAGTTTAATAGTATAATACATTGATTTAATATAATTTAATTGTAAAAAAAAAATACATTATTTAATTGTATAAGATAAAAAAATTAGTCATAATTTTTTGCTCCGTACTTACAGCGATCCCCGTTTCCTTAGTACATCCAGAACTTTGAGAAGTAATATCAAAGTAAACTGCCTTTGAGCGACTAATTAAAACTGTTCAAAAGGTATGGAAGTACTTGAATATTTGTTTTCACTAGGCTGGCTTACGAACGGATTGAAATACGAAATTTATTTAATTACAAATACTCACAAATTTTTTTACAGTAGAATTAGTTTAATATATAAATAAATTAAAAATAACAAATAAATAAGTTTCTATATTTATAATTGTTTTGAATTAGAAACTGTTTTTATTTTAATTTTTTCGTTCGTGTATACGAATTCTGTTTATTTACGTTGTAGAAAAAAAAATTAAATGATTCATAAGAGTTAAAATAATAAAAATAAAATGAAATACAGTACCATTATTAATTATTATTTTAATATTTTCCCGTATTTATTGAACTAATTGCAATAAATGTCCCACACAAAATTTCCATTGTTACACTGATCTCAGCACAAAATGCAAAATTAGACACGGGCACCCTCTAACGCAAAATCAAATAGCAACAAATCAAAAACGTAAAGGCAAACAGATACATTCATATGTAAATAAGATAAAAACAATAATAAAAACAGTAAAAAAATAAAAATAAATAACAAAAAAATCCCCGTACCTTCATATTTTACAATATTATTTATATTTTTATTTGTGTAGCGCTTTGAAGGTAAATCAGTAGTACGAATAAATTTAATTAAAAATACTAAAAAAATCAATGGTCTATTGATTTTACTTTTTTAGTATTTTTAATTAGTACCATGACAATAAGTCATGTATCTTTACCCCTAACTTGATTTTAATTTAGTATGAAAAATTCTAAAAAAGTAATGATTCATGTATGTTTACCCCTAACTGTTCATTTCACATAATGCAAATGCAATATGTAACGCCATAAAATGTAATCGTTATTGAACTATGCAAACTCTACATAAACAATAAATCCTTTTTCCTCTATTTCAAGGAGAGATTATATAAAATAATCGAATTCATATTCTTAATAACAAGAATGATGAGAAAAATTTTTTCTCAATGACTCATTGACATTTTTTTTAAAAAATGACTCATATCAAAAATGACGAGAAATTTAATTATAAAAGAACTACATTTTCCTGTTCCCAAAAAATTCAAGATTCAATTCGTTGTTCTTAAAATTAACGTTACTAAACAAATCTATAATATAATATTTTTAAAAAAATTTTAATTTTTTTACACTTAAAAATGAATCAAAAAATCACATTTGCTACTATCTTGGTTGCGTTTTCCGTATTCTTTATCTGCTTTACAAATGCTTCTCCAATTGGATTGTCACCTCGTTCACCCGGTGAAATCGCATACGCTGATTTCGGTCCCAGTGATTTCACTGAACCCTTTTTTGAAGATAAAAGATCAGACACTGATATAGTCTGCGGTAAAGTCATGTTTTTTGAACTTCGGTGCGAAGTCGTTAGAATAACCGGACAATTTTTTGGAGGATTCTCTGATCGCACTAACAAATATGAATATCAAATTTCCGGCGCTGAAAAGAAATTAATTGATTCTGACCTAATTTATCCACCTGGAACTGCACCATTTCAATTTGATGTTAAAAATAAAACCATGCAAGATTTTTGTGGGAAAAATCTTACAATCTTCTGTGACGATAATGTTATTGGAACGTCACTTATCAAACAACTAGTTGAACCAGAATCTGAACATGAATAAAAGAATATTATAGGATAAAAAATTTGTTATTGATGTTAATTAATGTAAATTATAGAATAAAAATAATTTTTGATTTCTTATACCAAATAAATTAATATAATTAACTTTTGTAATGATTAAATAGTAATTTAATGATTTATGGTACAAATAAAGTCCAAGAAAATTTACTTTTATATAAAATTGCATACTCAATCGAAACGTGAATTCAGAAATAATAAAAAAAATTTTTACAGAACCAAAGTTTTAAAATATAAGTGACCGAAAAAACAGCATCTTATAAATAACTGATCAATCCTAACCTTAAATCTACCCTAGCTTTAATCACATGATAGTTGGGAGCTGTTTTTTACGGTCGACCTTACTTCTTACAATACGTGCCCACAATATAACACGAAATATTAAATATTTTCAAAAAAAAATTCAAGAAATTATTAATATAATTTATGGTATTGGAGATAAATATAAATGATAGAAGACAAATATATATAATGGGTAATTATTATTCATAAAACAGTTTCCCATGATCTATTTCGATCATTTTCGCCAAAATTATTTAGGACGAAATGATCATTTTGCTTTATCATATGGTGATAATAAAGAAGTATTTAGAGACATTTAAGAATCGAGAAAAGTGGTGCAAATCACTGAATACATTACTTTAATTAATTAATTAAATTATTAAAGATAGTAGGAAAATTTTTAAAATTTTAAAAAAATTAAATAGAAAAATTTAAAATAAAAAATTACAAAAAATTAAAAGTTTAAAAATTTAAGCAAGATCGAAAAAACCTTTGTTGCTTTAAACAGTAAGTAGATGAAATATAAATGACATATTTGTTATGGTTATCATTCACTAAAAATTTAATGAGTAATAAGTAATTTGTTTATGGTAAAAGAAAGATAACGATAGAGGGATGTATATTTGTAATGCTATAAATGAACTGAATAAGAATTGAATTTAAGAGAGAATGTTGATAAAATGAAAGGTGAAACGTAGGAATGGATGAATGGATGAATAATAATATAATAATCATGTAGAAATAATATAATAATATCTGATCTTTTTTTTTCGATATCTCTTTCCGGATGAAAAATAAAAAAAAATTAATAAATAATACTGCTTACTAACTAATGCAGTGTACGTTTTGTTTTTACACACGTAAAAATACTAAATTGATATTTTTGTAGTGTAGATGCTCGTAGTTCTTTCTTTCATTTTTGAGAATAAATAGATAGATCAAATGATTGGATAGAATGGGTGGATGGATATGGAGTAATCTTTCATGTTTGTTAATGATACATTATGATTAATTATTTAACATTTTAAATTTTCAAATATTTTTTTTTTCACGACCAAATAAAAATTTTCAGTTTTTATAATCAACTACAAGTGAGGCATCGCCACTTTTTACTCCATTGTTTACATTCTTCTGATCCTATTTTCTTTATTTAGACAATCTTTCAAAAAATAATGAAAAATGTTGTTGATTGTATCATAATAATTTTTTAATATAAATAGGTATGCGACTTTTTTATTAATTAGAATTAACTAGTGTAGAACAGATTACACTCACTAACTCTTTGTTCTGAACTTTTTTATGCTAATTTTACCTGCGCTCTTCAAAATAAAATGTTCGCAGCCACTGATTTGTAAAAAAAAATGATCGGCTTTTATATTTGCTACAAATTTTAATTTTTATAATGAACGAATAATTCCTACAACTTATTTTCATTTTCGAAAATATTGCTACAACTTTATTTCATTTTCAAAGATAATAATTTATCTTATTCCAAAAAAATTTAAATATAGGTAATAATAATGATTTTACAGAAAATAATAATATTTTTATTATTCTGCAAATAATATTTATGCGGAAATACGATAATTTAATAACAGTGAACAAAGATTTCTTTAAATGAAATTAATGTAAAATTAATTTTATTAAAAAAATGATCTAAATATTTTCGTGATTACATCCAAAAAAGAGATATATATACATATATATAATTTATTACTTTTATTCTTTCTTTTATTTCTAATCTATTCTCTACTCTGTTCTTAACTTTATTTGTTTCTCTTTAATTATCTTTAGATCTTTCATGTTGCAAAAAAAAAATAATCTCCGCTTCGCCTAACGATGTCGCCTCGTATTTGCAAATTCCGATAAATCCAAAGAAAAAAAGAAATCTCAAAATATAGTAGAGCTAGTAGTAATGATCTAGATATTTGTTCTAACGTTACTATATATACTTAAAACAAATCTAGGATTAAAAAACGTCCCGCATAATCTGTTTTTGACCACACACATGGTTTGTTTGTTATCTCAAACAAATGATTAAATAACATTATGGCAAGAATGATCAATATTTTTTAATTGTTCACGTGGATTCTTATAATTAAATTTAAATTGTTATCGAATAAAGAATCCATTATTATGAGTGGGAATATATGAATTAATTTCACCGCATATTCAAAGGGATTCAAATTTTTATGTCATAGAGATCATAATATTTTAATCATTAAACAATAAACATCTTGAAATCGATCCACTTTCTTCTTCTCAATATGATAAAATGGCTGATACAGATTTAATTGATTATGATGAAACGATATGAAACGGAGGTGGTAAAAACTTCCTCTTTCCTCATATAATTCTTCTTCCTCGCCACCATCGTAATCATCATCAGATAATTATGCATAAAATCCTTTGCCTTCAATTATATTGAACTACGTGTCGAAAAGGAGGAATATAATTCTTTAATTGAGTTATCAATGTGCTCATATAATAGAAATCAGAAACAAAAGGTTCAACATTAAGAACATGAACAAAAACAAACATCAAATTCAACAACAGCAACCAAAGTACTACATAAAAGAAGTACCAACAACAAACATAAGCAAATCACCAAAGTCTACCACAAGAAATAAATTCACCAAATGCAGCAACAAGAAAAGAATCGTCAACAACATCAAATAAACCAATAATAACTAATTTTTCAACACAAATAATTCAACGTTATTATCATATCACCTCATCATTACGAAAAGACCAATTACAGTTTCCGAGAAATTATCATTCAAGACGACGACACAACACAACAATGACAGCAACTAATAAATTGCAGTTACTAAAACATTACGAAGTAGAATTAATATATTTGCAATATCCAAGACAACAAATAAATCAACAAAAGACATCAACAACAACAACAACAAAATGGAGGAATTGACCTTTAATAATAACAAGTGTGGTATTGGGAGTATTATTTTTGAAAAAATTTTGTATCAATGTTAATTATTTTTTTAATAGATAAAGAAGATAATACTATCGGTAGTTTTTTTTTTGTAAAGAAAATTTTCAAAGTTGTTTCATGTTGATGTGTTGCTTTGAAAAATATTTTTTTCCCCCTTTTATTGTTTTATTCATTATAAATAAAATCCTACTTTATATAAATTATATAAATTAAATATAAATTGTATGATCTCGATAATATTAATTCGTACTACTACTTGAGCAGTACATTATTTACGTAATTACTTTTATAAATAATGTAGCTTTTTTTTTTTTTTGCGTACCAAAAGCTTTTATAAAAAATCTTTAATAAAATTTTTATCATACCATCAAATAATTTTCGGGGAGTTGTTTAGAAGATTTATTTGTAAAAATAAATTTTTTATTATTACAATCATTATTTATATTTTTATTTATATTATTTATATTTTTATGTGTGACTATTTAGTATCAGTAGTACGAAATAAATTTAAAAATACTAATAAAGTAAAATCATGTATTCTTATGCCTATAAAACGAAATCGTTACTGGTTGCTCTAACAAACTATGCAAACTCTACATATGCAATAAATTCTTTTTTATCAATTTTGGAAAGAAATTTTGTATATTCTTATAAAATAATCCATATACTTTCTCAATGACTCAATGACTCAATGACATTTTTTTTAAAAAAATGCCTTGTCTCAAAAACGAAGAGAAATTTAATTATAAAAGAACAACATTCTCCTGTTACCAAAAATCCAACAACAAAGATTCAATTCTTTTTTCTTAAAAATAACTTTACTAAACAATCTATATTATTTAATATTTTAAAAAATTTTGCATTTAAAAAATGAATCAAAAAGTCGCATTTGTTACTATCTTGGTTGCGTTTTCCGTATTCTTTATCTGCTTTACAAATGCTTCTCCAATTGGATTGTCACCTCGTTCACCCGGTGACCTCGCATTCGCTGATTTCACGACACCCACTTTTGATGCTAATATAGTCACTGGTAGAGTCACTTTTACTGAACTTTTTGTCGAAACCGTCAGAATAACTGGACAATTTAATACAGGATTCATTGATCAAACTAGCAAATATGAATATCAAATTTCCGGCAGTAAAAAGGAATTAATTTCTGGTATCATAATTAATCCACCTGGAATTTCCCCATTTCAATTTGATGTCGAAAATACAACCATACAATTTTTTGTCGGGAAAAAAATTAAAATCTTCCGTAATCGTGAAGTTATTGGAAAGGCAACTATCCAACAAATTTAATAAAGAATATTTCAGGATAAAAAATTAATATTTGATGCAATTCATTATTTGTAATTTGATGTTAATTATGTAATGAGAAAGAATGTATAATGTGAATTAATAAATGATTTTGATTTCTTCTTATCCCAATTTGATTAATATCATTAATATTTTAACTTTTGTAATGAATAAATATTGATTTAATAATTTATAGCATAAATAAGGCCCAGGAAAGTCCCTTTTTAAATAAATTTTTTTTACAGAACCAAATTTTTAAATTATAAATGCTAAAGTTATTAGTTGAAAGTTTTATCCTGACAAACATACTTCAGTCGAAATATAATTTTGACAATGACTCTTATAATGTATTAATGTAGAAATATGCCGAAATGTCAAAATGTTGTCGAAATGTCTAAATGTTGTTGAAATATCTAAACATTGTCGAAATGTCTAAATATCGATTGGCAAATTTTAATTTTAATTTTGTTCATTGTTGAATTGTGACAATTAACGGCGGTGATTTTTAACAATATTTAATTAACATTAATGGTAGTGATATTTAATGTTTATCATCCCTAATTAATTTTTCTTTACTAAATAAAACATTTATAATAGCAGTGATCTTCGTTTTTCTCTACTAGTGGGATTATTATTATTTCCCACTTGTTGTTTAAGGCGGTGCACAAAAGATATTATCGATCTATAATTTTTTGCAATATCGATCAATTTAATAATTTGCTTATAATGAATGAAGCATCCCAAGATGGCTCAGAATCAGAAGGTATATATTTCATTATATAAATATTGAAACTTTAACATATATTTAGATTTTTGATCTGCACGACTTTTTGACACATTTAAACTTTCGACACATATTTAGACTTTTGACAAATATTTAGACTTTTGACATGCCTAAATGTCTAGAGTCGAAATATTTTGACAAGGGCGAAAACAATTTCGACTAACAACTTTAATACATGCACTATTAGTGACCGAAAAAACAGCATCATTTAACATGTACCCATACGAAACATTTTCAAAAAAAAAAAGATTCAAGAAATTATTAATTTAATTTATGGGAGTTAAATATAAATGATAGAAAACAAAGATAGGCTATAATTATTATTAATCAAATTGTTTCCTATGATCTATGTCGATTATTTTCGCCAAAATTATTCACTGAATACATTAATTAATTAAATTATTAAAGATAATAGGAAATTAATAGATAAAAGTTTTAATTAAAAAAATTAAATAGAAAAATTTAAAATAAAAAATTATAAAAAATTAAAGGTTTAAAAATTAAAGCAAGATCGAAAAAACCTTTGTTTCTTTAAATATTAAGTAGGTGAAATATAAATGACATATTCGTTATGGTTATCATTCACTACATATGTAATGATTAATAAGTAATTTGTTTAGGGTAAAAGAAAGATAACAATAGAGGGATATATATTTGTAATGCTATAAATGAACTGAATAAGAATCGAATAAGAATCGAATAAGAATTAAATTAGAATTAAATTTAAGAGAGAATGTTGATAAAATGAAAGGTGAAAAGTGGGAATGTATGAATGGATGAATGGATGAATAATAATATGATAATCATGTAGAAATAATATAATAATGTCTGATCTTTTTTTTTCGATATCTCTTTCCGGATGAAAAATAAAAAAAATCAATAAATAATACTGCTTACTAATGCAGTGTACATTTTGTTTTTACACACGTAAAAATACTAATTGATATTTTTGTAGTGTAGATACTCGTAGTTCTTTCTTTCATTTTTGAGAATAAATAGATAGATCAAATGATTGGATAGAATCGTGGATGGATATGGAGTTATCTTTCATGTTTGTCAATAATACATTATGATTAATCATTAAGTATTTTAAAATATTTCAAATATTTTTTTTTCACGACCAAATAAAAAACTTCAGTGTATATTAAATTTTCAATATTTTTTTTTTAATTTAGTTATTTTTGAAGGTTTAGAGTTAAATTTTTTTTTGTTTATTGTAAATAACGTGAATCTTCTGACTTTTTACTTTGATTTCAGTTTCTAATTTCTACTGGAGTTGACTTTTTGCTTAAGATATTGACTTTACTTTCAATTTTTCTTTTTTCTTTTTTTTTGCAAATACATGACGATCCAATGATTATCTCGGGGTAGCACAAATTTTCTACTAGAAGAAATTCCTATTTGGGATTTAACACTTAACCCGATTTTAAAAATATAAGCTGATATTTTTGACTGACTTAAAACACTAAATCTAATGACCTAAACCCCGGGTATACTCGTACCCTGGATTTAGGTTAAATTTTCAAGACAAAATATGTTACACTTGACGCAATGATTTGCACTGCACAATTTGGAGAGATTTTCTGATGCACAAATTGATTTGGCGCATTACAATCGCTTAATATGAGGTGTTCCTCGGATTTTGGGGATTGACCAATTTCCTTTTTTATGTGGTGAACTACGATATAAAATATACTTAAATAGTACTTGCTAACGTTCTTGCCTCTTATCCTCTCACCTATAATAATAATGATACGATATGCGGATGTCAGTCCCTTTAATAAATTTATTACTTGTGAACCTATTGTTCAACCTACTTTTGTGGAGGCTTTCAGATGAGAGCTGCTGAAGTTGCTGCAAGAGATACCACTTCAGATGATTTAATCGAAGCCCTTTTAAAGGATATTGAGGAACTCAGAAATACGCATTCAGAAGTTGAAGCAAATTACAGAGATATTTATGCGATGCTTATTGAAATAGATCATTTTCACGTCGATAACAAGACCTGGGCTAATAAGTGGAATGAATTGTGGTCGAAATATAGAAATTTAGTAACTCAGTCAAAAGAAGAAGCGGCAAATTTATCTTTTTTTTGCTAAAAATCACGTTTTTGTTACTCTTCCATTTCTGAAGAACGAGAGTAAGTCCGAAGAACGAAAAAAAAGATTTAATAAAGGCAACCCAAGATTTAAGTAAGTTATATAGTTTATCAAACCTTTTTTGAAATACTAAATTCCGTTTATATCAGATTATTAGTGACAAAAAAAAGAGAGGCCAAAAATAATGTCGCAAAATTTGCTTCACATGTAACTGATATCTTAAAATTCAAGACGGATTTTAAAGTGTGTGCTAAGGAGAAACCTAAAAATGAAGGCGAAGAGACTACAAGAGTTCAAGAAACAATTATGAGTTTGGAACATCAAATTAGTAATCACTATAATCTAATTGTTAAGCTTAGGATTGGAGTTGGATTGGGAGCATTGTCAACACAACCGTCGGTGGGTTACCCCTTGGCCTTTTCACGTTGACTGCAGTTGTAAGCGGCTTATTTGCGGTTGTTGTGGTTTCGCCATACATGTTTATCTCAAGAAAATAGATGGTAAAAAATATTTCTGTCATATTTCTCAATTACAAATATTAAATTATTCGACTAATTTTATTCCCTTAAATATTTTCTAGATCTTAAAGAAAAACTAATTGCTGCAAAAAAGCAGTTAGCAATCCTTAATTTAAAACAAGGTCCTATTGATCGGACCGAAGTAGTTGATTATGCATCAAATAAGGTTACCGGCTTCTTTGTTTTGCTTTCTAATTGTTGGGAGATTATTGAAGCCGAGTTATCAAAATTTTCGAATGATTTAACTCTTTATGGTAAAATATATGAGATTGTTCCGGAACAGTATGCAAATATCGAGAAGCTTTGGAATGCAGTCTCTGTTTGTTTGGATAAGTATATTTCAGATGTGTAATAAGTTAGGAAGCAAATAGGACTGAGGGTAAAATTTATTCTTATTTGATAACGTCCAATATATATTTTAATAAAGCAACAAGACGGATCGATATTTAATTCATAGTTAAATCACTAAAAATATTGCCACGTGAACCAGATTTTTTAATATAAAAGATGGTGAAAAAATTAATTGTTTAATCTAATTCTTTTGATATTTCTTCTTCGAGTTCCAGAGATTTTATTTTATTTTAAAAAAATAATGATTTAATATGAAAATAAAAAAATATGATAATTAAATACATATTGCTTCGAGACATGAGGCAATTTTTATTAAATGTATATATTCTTAAATTAAATTTAATAACTAATAAAAAGAATATATAAATAATAAAGCTTTGACTTCTACATCTTATATGATGAAATAATATTTATAATTGGTAAATTCATATAATTGATAAGTTTATTAGAAATTTAATAAAAGAAGTTTTTATTTTACATCTTATTTCAACATATTGAAGATTTCAATGAATATTTATTTTATATTTTTAAATATTATTGATTTATATTTTTATATATTGTATTTTTTTAATCAAATAAGAAATGTATTTTTTATTAAAGATTGCTTCATAGCTTCGATTAATAATTTCACTTGAGTATTTTCTTTCCTTATTTCTTTAACCAATTAAAATTTTTTTTATTTTATTATACCAAGTATATTAAATTAACTAACGCTTTAATAATACATTCTTTTTTTTACATATATTAATTAATCCATTTTTTTTCATGTTTTCATTAAATGAATTATTTATTAAATCCATTATATATGTTTTTTTGTAATCAATAAATTTTATTTCCATTTCAAAATATTTAATAATAAATCATACATAATAATAACAAGTATTTAATATAATAAAGATAAATATAATAAGGTAGAATAAATTATTTATAAATTATGGAAAATTAATTCCATTCAATCGTGCATGTCTCTTTTTCTTCCAAGTATCAATGATAATTCCTTTAACTTGATTTTCGGATTCCAACCAATTTGCTTTCGCTAAATTATTCATTAAATCCACTTGATCGGTGGTATAAGAGAAATTAAATAAAGTAGAAAATAATGTTTTACTAGGTATAAAATTAGGATCAACCTTGTCATTTTTGCGGAATGGTATGTAACATAATACAAATTGTTTTTGCGCGGGAGTTAAAAATTCATCACTGGTTTTACCAGTTGGAATAAAATCATAAACTTCACAATATTCATTAGTCACGTCACGAGTAATTTTATTGTAACCTCTTCGTTTACAGAAAATCTCTTGTTTCTTCTCAAATACTTCTGTATTAATGGCAGCAGCTGAACAATCGAATCCAATGACAATATCAACCTTTCTATTTGGATGAGTTACGGGATACATGGGAAAATCATTTGACACTCCAGCATCACCAAAGTAAGTCATTTCATTATTGGCGGGTCCAAGTTTATACGGTGGTGTTGGATTAAGATGATATGAAAAATTATAATTATATGGTTGTGGAATTGGATGATATCCTTCAATTACTTTTTGTTTCTGAGTTCCAATAATTTCCATGGCTTCATCGTAAAGATTTCTAAGTTCATCTTTAAATTTTCCTTCAGGAAGAACCTCTTCAAGTGCTCGAATTTCCGATTGAAGTGAAGCAGAAGGCGCAGCACCCATTATACTAATAATAATGATAAATTATGATAAGTAAAATTATATTATATTAAATCATATTATATTAAATTATATTATATTAAATTATATTATATTAAATTATATTATATTAAATTATATTTACTAACCCAAGTAACAAGCCTAAACTTTGTTCAGGAAATCGTTCAACATTTTTTCCTAGCTCAAATTTTCTACCGAATGCCCAAGAAGGAATCCATGCTATTATAAAATTGTTATTATAAATAATAATAATTTAATTTTCATTAATATTAATAAATGAATGACAATAATAAATATCAATAATAAACTAACCTGGAGTTTCATCACATCCAATTTCATAAGGATTGAATTCATACCACTGATAATAATCTTTCTTCATTTTATGTATTTCATACATTTCTTCGTAATTTGGAAATAATGCTGCTTCTTCTGCGTTAAGAGTATCTTCCCATGGACGATTATGATATGTTCTACAAAATATAATAAAATATACTAATGTTAATAAAATTAATAAAGGTGATAAACGATACAATAAATTTTATAATAAACTTGTTGCGAACTTACGAAACATAAAGAGGCATTAAATTCTTCCCACCATCAATATATTTTCTTTGTTCACTCAATTTAAAATCACCAAATTGTAATTGTTTTGTGGGATCCTTATCGATCAGAATTTTTGCGGCTAACAATGTACTGTAAACATCTATAATTGATAATTTTATCCCAGTAGCTTTTTTCCGGATTAAAGACCCAAATACTAATTCAACAGCTGTCTGTGGATCAGATGTTTCAGCAAATCCTTCAACGAGACCATGTGGATTAAAAATACTATGTGAAAGTTTGGTTCTATGAAATTCGACTAATGCTTGAATTGGATTCTCATGTGATTGAGCAATTGATGTGTATAGTTGACCCAGAGTCCAACAACTACCACTGAGACCTAAAATTATATTAAAAAATAACAATTATTATCAGTCGTATATTATATACGTTATATACGTTATATACGTTATCAGTTATATGTATTTATATTTATATATATATTCACCTGCAAGATATACACCGCAATCATAAAGTCCAGATTCTTGAATAGCACTGAGATAACCTAATTAAAACATAATAAATATAAATAATAAATATAATAATAAATTATTAGATATAATAATAAATATAATACCAGTAACCCCAATCATAGCTCTAAATCCTCCACCGCTTCCAATGATTGCAATTACTGGTATATCATCAACATGAATTTCACTAATATCAACTCCCACATATTTTGCAAATGCTTCACGGATAAAAAGTTTTCTGTCATGAATAAATTTTATTTCTCCTTCACTTAAATCATTATTATTTCTGAAAAAAAATTTTTAGAATTTATTTATTAATTTAAGATATTTAGAATTTGTCAATATTTAAAATTTGCTAAAATATTATTTTTTTTAAAAATATATTTAAGATACCTCACAGTTGCATCCCATTCAAGTTCGGGATAAAGAGTAGTGTCATTTAATTTTTCAATAACTTTATCATCTAAATCATCAAAAGCTTTCAGAACCCTTCCATCAGCTTTAATAGAATGAAAACTATGCGCTTCATGTTCAATAGCTTCTTTGATTTCTTTGAACCATGGATGTCTAAAAATATTATTATTTATAACATAAATTTTTTATTTTATTTTCATAATTCATTTTATAATTAACTTTATTTTATTTTATTTTTTTTTATAATTGCCTTTCTTCTACAGGTTCGGTCATTTTTTAAATTTGAATTTTAGGTAATATTTTAAATTAAAACTCGAAAAAATGCCTTTAAAAGAGGAAGACTTTTTCTTTTCACATTTGATCAATGCATTCGTTAAATACTTTCCTCAAAACCATTCATTAAATTATTGAATCCATGTGTGACGACCGATGAAACCTGTTGTACTTTATATTTGATAACAGATAATAAAATGAATGAATCCAAATTACTTGTTCAAATACTATAAAAGTAAACTTATTGTTTTTTTTAATATAGATAATTAAAATAACAGTATAGTTTATCTATTTTTGTGATTATTATTCGTTGAAACTTATTTACTATTTTGTTATTGCTATTGGTATGTGTTAAAGCTTATTTAACTAAATAATTCTTCCGATGTTTATTTTTTTTTCCTTAATTTGAATTTTTGTTCTCCAGTAAATTGAATAATTTGACTCGAAAGTAATATTGTATTGGTTATTTCCTTATTATATTTTACAGTATATTAGATAATGAAAAGCTTTTACGACAAGAATCTGGGGATTTTTTATCATTGAATAAATTGAATAAAGAAAGTAGTGCACGTAAACAATTTCTTTTCAAAAAATAAAATTTCCTATTATAGTAACATACTTCCAAACTGGTCATTTTTTATCCTATCAAGAGTCAGAGATAAGGAAAAAGATTATCAGATTTTCGTAAAATAATTAATAACTTTGTACTCCCTTATAATAATAACAAACAAACAATATATGTAAACAACAATGCAAGAAGTACGGGAATTGTGAAGATCTTTAGTTCAAAAACAAACATGTTAAAAAAAAAATATTTCATAAGTCAATTAATAAAAAATATTTATTTTCCTTTAATGATCATCATTTCGTTTCATGTTAGTCCTTAATAAATGTTCATTAATAAAGATAAATTTTTATTTTTGTTTTGAACTTGCTTTGTGTGCATATTTTATCAAACATTTACTGAGTAGTGATCATCACATTGTAATTATTTGGTTTCATCGCTATAAAAAAAAAAATAATAAATACATATTTAAAGTAAATACAGAGTGAATTGTGAAAATAAAAAATGAATTATTTTTATTTTCATTTATAAGCTTCGAGATAATGAATTTCTTTCCAAAATTCCATAAATAAGTTTTTATTTTCGTGTGATGTGGTATTTGATTTTATAGATAGAACATTGAACTTGTAAATTTGTTTGTAATCATTGAAGCTACACCGGCTAAAAAAACATTAAAACTAAATATTTATTTTCATGAATATGTTATAAAAAAAAAAATAATAAAATAAATTTAAAGAAGAGGTCCAAAATATCAATGCTTATTAAAATAATCTTGGTATTTTCTCTACAAAATGAAGTGCATCTCATGACTTTCAGCCAAAAAATTCCATGAAAAAAATAAAAACAATATTTTTGACGTATGATCGATTTGCTCCCATTTCGTTTTTTAAAAAAGCCTTTCTATAAATTATTGAATAAAATGATTGGATATTAATAAAAAATAAATTTTTATCTTTGT
Organism: Diversispora eburnea; assembly: GCA_910592015.1. Taxonomy (NCBI): domain Eukaryota; kingdom Fungi; phylum Glomeromycota; class Glomeromycetes; order Diversisporales; family Diversisporaceae; genus Diversispora; species Diversispora eburnea. The sequence goes on along the minus strand of CAJVPK010000638.1, from coordinate 6,419 downwards.
GCGTAAAATTGATTGGATGGTATAATTCTCAGAACAATTGTTTTTCTTTCGATAAATCCAGTTATTACCTATTCTATATTATTATATAGTAATAATTCTGCAAAACTTATGTATAATAAATTTTTTATTTGGGTACCTGTCAACTACTATTTTAAAAATGATAAAAAAAAAAATAGACAAAATTAATTTTAATATAACATAAAGTTTAATTTATAAATTCAAATTTATATAAATTGTAAATAATAATTTAAATATTGGCATAAATTTTTCTTTCCACGAGCAACGGCTTCAATATTTCAACTTTTAATTTTAGATGCCTACTTTATCAGCTCAATATTGATTTAATTTGATGATTGTAAGAAAAGTGAAAAGAATTGTCCATTAGTTGGTTTGATTATTAAAAATGAAAAGATATGTTTAATTTTACGAAGGTAAAAATTATTTTATGACACAAAAAAGGATTCTCGATCATTACAAGCACCTAATAAGAATAATTAATAATGCCAAACATCAATTAATTTATTTACCCAATTTTCCTATTAATCCTACTCCTATTTTTACAAAATTAAATGACTTAATCTATATTTTTTTTCTAATGATGAAATATGTCTAATTATAAAGTTATTGGATGTTATTAAAATTACATAATACGAAAATAATTCAGAAAAAAAAATAAATGTAAAACAATAATTCATTCGTTTCCGCTTCCGCTTTCAGCTATTTCCAGAATAATTGAAGGTTTTCTATTTCTACGAACAATAAATATATTGTATAAAAAGAACAGATTTATTCATCAAAATTGAGAGAATAATTGTTATTTTAAAAATTTTCATCCATTCGGACATTAATTGCTAACCATTCTTTCAATTTTGGCGCTATAAGTCTGTTCTTTTTATATAATATGCAATTCATTCTTGTCTTTAAGATTACTTAGTACTGATTTTGACATTTACTTATTAAAATAAAAATTTTATACGTAGTAACGCTCGACGATTATTTAATTGCAGGTATTTTCTAAAGTTACACAATAATCGGGATTGTCAAAGAAATAAATTGATCATATCATGAAGTGCATCTCAACTTTAAAACTTGATGCAGCGACTTAGTATTATGACAATGGACCCTTTACTAATTGGAAAAACAAACAATTACATCAATTTATTTAAAATTTAAGAATTTGCTTAGAGCTATTATACTTCTCCGCTAGGCTGGGCTGAAAAAGAAAGTAGGTTCTTCATATCATTACACAAATTTTATTTGATTTTCTTATGCCAATGTCCCATTGTAGAATTTCGTTCATATCATTCAAAAAGAAAGTTACATATTAATCTAGAGGCTGTTTTGTGATTAGTTTGGAACTTTATACTTATATATCACGCTTACGAATAAAGAACCAATCAGCGCACTGATTTATGCAGATCAGGAATCCGTATTATAGTTATATTTTCTTGGCATCACTCATCACTAAGCAAAGTAATAATATTTAATCATTTATGTTTAATATTTTGGTATCATTAATTTATTCACTTTAATTTATTTATTTAAAATAATTTTTTATTTTTATAGAGAATACCAACAATTATATCAAAAAATGGATTAAATTTGTAACTATTATTTTTTTAAAAAATATTTTTGTTTAAAAATAAATAAATTTTCCATTAATGAATTGAATTATTCTTAATTTTTTCATTTATTTTAAAAATAATTTGATTAGAACTCTGAAAATATTCTTTTATATAATGAGATCATTAAATTTAATGTTTTTGAATTTACAAAAATTATTTCCGATTCTTTAAGTTTCCTTACCCAATACAATACATGGATCCTCAATATTTGGAACTCTTCAGCACAATTGGCAAAAATAAGAGTTCTGATATATTTAGTCTATGAATTATTCTTTGGAATATTTCTAGTGGGAATTCTCCTTTTGCAACGGAATCCTCATCAAATGTTGATTTGCTAAATAATATTGCAATTACCATACCTGGAAATAAATACAAGGAAATATACACTCCATGTTCAAAAGTTTAGGACCATATATTAAATTTACTTAATAAACCTAATAATATATTATGCACCAGTTTGAGCTAGCCTTCGAAGGTGTGTAGCATTCGTGATATAGAAACGTCAAAAGAAACGAGCCACCTTAGCAAAGAACAAATTACGAAAAACATAAACGAATTAAAAGGAAAACTGAGAGTAAGTATAATAACGAATATTAATGAATGTTAAAGAATGGATACGTACGGGATGAGGCGTTTTGCGTGTAGAAACTCATGTATAATTTTTTAGTGCTGTATATATATTCTATCCCATTATTATTTTAGTGAAAGTCATCTCAGTTTGCTGTAGAAGCGTACAAATTATTAGATCAAACAAAAATCGATGACTTAACGTGGCAAGATCCATTAGCCAGCCAAGTAATTTGTGATAAGTCGGAATTAGTACAGAATTTACCAGGACCTGCACGATATAATTTTATGGAACCATTACGACGTATGCAAGTACAAGCTCCATCCAATATCAGGGGATAAGTAATACATTTGTAGAAAATTATAATCGCGAGAAGGTGGAAGCCTTACCACAAAAACTTCCACAGAATCATACATGGAAAGAGACATACGAGGAATCAGCAATATTTCAATGGAAGTTCTTGATTCCTTAAATAATATTTGGAAAAATCCGGCATTCGATACTCAGCTTGCATAATCACAAAGTGAAGGAACTTATGTGACAGATGTAATAGTTCCTCTTATTCGGACAGCTTTAAAGATGCTTCCAATTAAATGTACTACCTTCCTTAGCACGTAAGAATTATAGATTGATTTCTTTCAGTAGTATTTTACTCAAACATATTTTACACGGTAAGTATTACTAATTTAGTGCAGAAATACAAAGTCAAGATAGTTCAGATAGAAAGGGCGATGGTAAACAAGGCAAACGACGGATATGGTGTTTATGGTAGAATATAGAGGTAAGTTATATGAAATCACGTTTACAGAATGTTCTCACCTAATATGTATTGGGCGCAAAAAGGAGGATGACAAAGTAAAGTTGTGGCGAGAAATGAATGACGGGTTATATTAGGTCTATAGTGGTTGTAGTCCAGACAAAAATGAATTTGGAATTCTAGGAATACAACTAGCTGGGGATGTAATGTACATATTATTATTAAGGATATTGATAATATTCATCGTCTCTGCCATTTATGTTCGGTCAAAATTCTAGTACGACCAATTGATTGTGAAAATGTGTTGCAATTTGTAGAAGCTTTATTAACTTAAAGAAATATTATGATTATCAATATGTCTTTACTGCTTCATTCATCAGAGGCTAGATCTCAAAGGCTTAAGAGACGAAGTTCAACGGTAACTTCCGATAAAGAAGATAATGAAAATTAGTAGATTATTTCGAATATTTGTAATTTACACAATGTATATTTTTTCTGATATTTTGTATTTTTTTTTTTTTTATCAATTAAGTCAATTTTATATACATAGTCACGCAATATTGGCGCATTCTCAACCAACATAGCTACCCACATTTCTTTTTTTCTCTGCGAAAGTTTGTCTATTCGTCTTGAGTGGAACATCGACTCTAGGATTAAAATCTTATCGGATCATTGAATAGTGCAACTTTTACATCCCCCCGGCTATTAGAAACAAACTGTAAACTTTTTTTTTCTGGAACAGCATTCGTAAACCATCGTGAGCTTGGAAATATGTCTTCAATCAATAAGCGAAAAGGAGAAGCCTCGACGCCAGAGAAGACTTCAGCTATGAAAAGTTACCATGAGAAGCTAGTAATCGTAAAAATAAAGGTTAAAGTGGGAACGCGAAACAAACAAGTAGAAAACGAAACATTTCACGACCTCAAAACAAACATACCGCAGACTGTTAACTCTTCCCGACTTAATATTGTTTTTTAATCTGTTAAGGGTATATTTCTTTATATTTGGGTGGTATTGTGTAAAACTGAGTATACCAAAATACTTTTCCTATTAGGTTGTTATTATTGTGCTGATAGGAGAATTAACTGAAACTGAGCTATTTGTCGTGAGTTTGTTTATACAAGTTTTGCAATACAATAGACGCACAATTACCATTACTCCATGAGAGTTGGTAGCTTAGTGCTTTGGCGAGGATAATTATTCCGCTCCGCCAAAAAATACAACTTTATTAAACCAAAGAATAGCATTTATCATAACTCTTTAACGTATACAAAAACTGGAAAGACTAACTTATTCTTATTTTTTAGCATCGAACACAATTCGCAACTCGGGGTTATGTACTTTGATAAGATAAATTACGTCGAAAACGAGTGGTTGACCCCTCTCTGGATATCATCTAAAAACTAATATCGAATACGACATAAGAACATGAGATTTGTTAATGGAAACTCTGATACGGGAATCAAAGCGGAATATCTCAAGTAATCTAGAGATCCTCAAAGATTTTTTGACGCTCATCGATACTGACATCATTTGCAAAGTTAATGAGACACTTATATTTGATAAGAATAATCGCTCGTGGATTGCTTTCGGCCGATGGTTGGAATGGAGTAACCAATTCGAAGAAGGGACGTACTGAAGGGAGAAAAGCTTAATCACATCATTGATGTTCGGGATAATGAAGAAGCACGAGAATTACAAGATACAATATGTGTCAGAAACATGAAGGCCCAGCTAATATTATCATCCATCACATGTAAATTTTCAATAGTTGGGTTTGTAGATTTTGCTATATAGTAGAGCCTTGTTCATCCGATATAGTAATGGCCTATAAACGTATGAGAAACTATTTTTATCTTTTTATTCTACTATTTATTTTATTCCCTTTTATATAGTTACGCATATGTCTTCCAGAAGTAAACTATTTTTTTTATATATATTTTGTACTATGAATTTTATAAGACTTTATCACACAATGAAACACGACACAATAACTTCATCTAATTATCACCTAACATGAACGAATACTACGATCAGTAATTATTTTTTGCTGTTCGACCTGTGTGCAGCATAAACCTTTTTTTTTGATAGAGATGCTTCTGCACAAAAAAAAAGCAATTGCGAGTGGAGAGAATCCATTTATGAAATAAGTGGCGTATTTATTTTTTATTTTTTATTTTTTTTTTAGCCTTATGTTCAAATAACAACACTACACAGAATAAGATTATAGATTATGCGGCAGTGATTCAGTCGCTATTTTCGATTGTTCTCCGCTCAACATCCTTACAGTGTTTACCTAGAACCTGTGCATTTAGAAAATTCGAAAATCGGAAATCAAAAAATCAGAAATTTTTTTTTCTACTAATAAAACTTTTTTTTTAATTTTTAATTAAAATTTAAAATTTATTGATGAATATTGTCCATATAATTTGGCTTATGTTATAGTGAAATAATATCATTTCGCGAATTCGAGAATTTTACTGCGCTATGATTGTTCCAGTACATATATTTCTTACATTGATACTGGAATTTTCGTGACCGGAAATTTCATTTGAAAATAATACTGCATAAGAGCTGTAATTTGATGACAATACCTGTTACTGTTAAAGGTAATAAAAATTTTATTATTGACAATATAAATATGGAAATAACACTGGTTATGACTATTAAAGGAAATAACAACATTATTATGACAATACAAATATGAAAAAATACAAATGAATCTGTATAAGCGCCGTAAGTTGATGCTGGTTATGACAATACTTGTCCTGTTACTAAAAAGGTAATAAAAATAATATTATTGACAATATAGATATGGAAAGTATTTAACACACTGATTGTGACTATTAAAGGTAATAAAAATATTATTATGACAATACAATTATGGAAAGTAAGTAGGCATTGATGAATTTACAAATATAGAAATTTGGATTTCGTGGAAGATCTTCATATGATCGACACTAGAGATCGATAAAACTTAAAGCATTGGGGTAAGCTGTATGGATTTAGGAATTATTAATTATTTAATACTTTGCCAACAAATAGAAACACATTAATGCACCCCAATGTACTCCTCATTTGCCGTCATATACAATAATTGGTACATACGTTCATTATAATATGATATATAAAGTAAAATACAAATATATACTAATTTATTACTTTAACTATTTGAGTTGCCAAGCTTGCAGGATTGTACTCGAGATTTCTCAAACTCAACTGATGAGTTGCAGTATTTTCACGTTATAATGTACAACATAAAAACATAGAGACCGTTCGTAAATTATATACACGAACTAAAGAAAAAATATCGTGTATATTTAACATGAAAAAGTTATATAAAGAGTTAAAAATTTCCCCTTACCTTTCTAATTTCGTTTTCAAAAATCCTCAAGTTTATTTATCTCGCTTCATTATCATAAATTTCAAAATGCACACCAAATTGTTTAACCTTTTCATCGTTCTTCTA
>CAJVPK010000637.1:0-25119 GCA_910592015.1 Diversispora eburnea | reverse complement strand
TAAATAAATTATAATTACCATCTTGCATTTGTTTTCTTGTTTGTTCTTCAGCTGCTTTTTTTGCTATTAATTAAAAATAAAGAAGTCAATACTATATAAGTATAATTCACACATATTTTGACTTCAATATATTTTTATAAATATAAATCATAATTACCTCTATGTCTAGCCATATCTTCTTCAGTAATCATTGGTATCATTCTACTTCTATACCTGTCATCTAATAATAATTAAAAATACATAAATTCAATATATGAACTTGTATTCAGAATAAAATATTTAAATTCTTAAATAAATTATAATTACCATCTTGCATTTGTTTTCTTGTTTGTTCTTCAGCTGCTTTTTTTGCTATTAATTAAAAAATAAAGAAATCAATACTATATAAATATGGTTTACACAAATTTTGACTTCAAAATATTTTTATAAATATAAACTATGATTACCTCTATGTCTAGCCATATCTTCTTCAGTAATCATTGGTATCGTTCTACTTCTATACCTGTCATCTAATAATAATTAAAAATACATAAATTCAATATTTGAAACTTGTATTCAGAAATGAAATATTTAAGTTTTTAAATAAATTATTATAATTACCATCTTGCATTTGTTTTCTTGTTTGTTCTTCTGCAGCTTTTTTTGCTAATTATTAAAAATAAAAATTAATATTATACATACCAATTTGGTTTTAATATATTTCTATAAAACATAAATTATAATTAATTACCTCTATGTCTTTCTATATCTTCTTCAGTTATCATTGGTATCAATTGACTTCTATATCTGGGATCATCTAATAATTTTTAAAAAAAAATAAACTTAAGATTTGAATATTCAGTTTGAACATATATTATTAGATAATAAAATATTTAATTACCATCTTGCATTTGCTTTTTTGCTTTTTCTTCTGCTGCTTTTTTTGCTAAATATTAAATTATAGAATGCAAAAATAATAAACATAATTTAATCTAATTATAATTATTGACTTTTTCAACATAATAAATCTAAATTTTAATTACCATTATGTCTGGCGATATCTTCTTCCGTAATATGTGGTATCAATTTACTTCTGTATTTTGATTCATCTAATAATTTAAAAAATCATATATAAAATTAGATATAAAATTTAAAACCGATTCATAAGAATAATATTTTTATTAACAATATTTAAATAATTAGAATAATGATTATCACCTTCAACTTCAGAGTGTTTAGAAGTTGATGATTGATTTTGTGCAGCTTGTTTTGCTATAAATTGAAAATATAAGTGTATAAAATTTAATATAATTAGAGAATAATACTTTTGAAAAATATAATAAAATAAATTAAAATTTAAATTATAACTACCTCTATATCTGGCCATATCTTCTTCAGTAATCATTGGTATCAATTTACTTCTATATCTGGAATCATCTAAATAATTAAAAATACATAAATTCAATACTTGAATATTTCATGTTATGAATTCAGAAATAAAATCTTAAGAAATTATAATTACCATCTTGCATTTGTTTTCTGGCTTGTTCTTCAATCGCTTTTTTTGCTAATAATTAAAAATAAAAGAAATCAAATTACATAAGTATGATTTACACCAATTTTGATCTTAATATATTTTGATAGATAGATAATTACCTCTATATCTGGCCATATCTTCTTCGGTAATCATTGGTATCAATTTACTTCTATATCTGGAATCATCTAATAATTAAAATAATATATAAATTTCAAATTAAAAAAAAAAAAAAAAAACAGAAATTTTCGAATGATTCAACAATATTTCAATATAATAATTGTAAATTATAATAATTACCATCAAGGTGCGATGGCTTAGACATTACAGGATTTGGCATTATATGACTTCCGGGTTTGGACATTGCTTGTTTCTCTAAATAAAAAAACAAAGATATTATTAATATAAAAATTTTGTTACATTTAATATATATAATTATTATTACCTCTATATCTAGCCAATTCTTCTTTTGAAATAATTGGTATTAATTTACTCCTATATCTCGAATCTGGATCTTCGAATCATAAGATAAAATATGATATATTAACGGAATTTAGAATTTAAAGGATTTCGTAAGATCATTAATAATTGATAATAAGGTAATTACCATCTAAACCAGTTGTTAACGCTGACTGAGTATTTTGTTTTTCGTAATCTTGCCATATATTGTTAAAATAATTTTTTAATTCTTGAGAAGTAGGCCTTTTAGAAGGATCAGAATCCCAACATTTTTTCATTATAGCCGAAATGTAATCAGGAACTTCTGCTCCAATTGTAGGTCTTTCTCCTTTAGTAATCCTTATTACCCTATCAGAATCATCATCTTGTGATTCCAAAGGTTGTTTAATACCGTTAAAAATATCCGATACAATAATGGCAAATGAATATATGTCCGATGATTTAGTATAATTTTTTCCACGTAATACTTCAGGAGCGATGTATGGAATATTTTTTAATGAATCATCCTGAATTGAAGTTGAATTTGAATTTGCTAAAGAAAAACCAGTAATACACGCAGAATAGGGATCTTTCAATAATAAAATATTTCCACTTTCAAGATCTTTATGACTAAATCCACATTCGTGAATCGCTGCCAAACCATCTGCAATATCTCTTGCAATTTTAATTTTACCACCCAAGGAAAAACTTTCAAAATTATTTTTTAAGAATTTTCGAAGATTTCCACGTTTTGCATATTCCATAACGATTGTGTAACTTTCACTTTGGAATTGTGGCATTTTGGTCAATCCATAAACGTTAATGATATTTGGAGAATATTTCTTGCATTTAATTTGTGTTAACATCTAATAAATAAACATTATAGGTAATAATAATAATAATAAATATAAAATAAAAATGAAAATAAAAAAAATGAATATAAAATAAAAATAAAAATAAAATAAAAATAAAATAAAATAAAAATAAAAATAAAAATAAAATAAAAATAAAATAAATATAAGAATATATAAATATAATAATATATAAATTTATATATATATGTATATATATATTATATAATATGTACAAAATAGGCATATAATATTCACCTCATTAAAAATTTCATTAATGGTATTTTTCGGGTTATCCAAACTTTTCAAACAAATCATAACATTTCCATTTCTATCAAATTTTTGATCTTTGACATTCCATTTTTTAATTGATCCATCGAGCCATATAGCAGAATGAATTTTTGAAGTTTCGCTTTGTTCGATTAATTCGATATCATGAATCTTTTCATGAGGAATCCACTCAATAATTGTAGAATTAAGTTGAGCATCTTTTATTAATTTATCAATTTCTTCATTTCCACTTGTCCATTTATCAAAATCATTTTGAAAATGTTTTTTAGTACAAGGAATGCAGTTATTTTTATCTTCACAAGGTTCATTGCATTCCTCACAAGTTAATTTTGTTAAATTTTCTGTTTTGGATTCTTCAAATCTTACATGTGCCTGTGACATATTGAAAAATGTGAAATTAAGTAAAGAAAAATGTAATTATTGTTATTATTCCTTAGTATTTGAATTTTTGAGATTTCTTAAGACTTGACGTCGTTTTTTATCGTTTTTTTATAAGGTTTTTTAAATCTCAGTATTATTACTTTTTTTGGTTACACTGTGAAATTCTTAGAAATTCTTCAGGAATGTTCTGATATGTGATACAACAGTACTTATGAATATTGAAATGCTTATTTTGATTATAATAATACAAAAAAAAAAAATAATAGAACCTTTATTGTTTCCATAAAGAAAAGAATTTGTTTATTTTTCTTTTTCGCTTTGTTCTAAATTTTCAATTGTTCTATTCTAGAACATTTATTAATTATTCTAGATTTTTAGATGGGTACACGTATTATTATGCGTAATACTAATAAATACTAATAAGACTGGCTTAAATTAACGTTAAACGTTTTTATAATGTTAGTAACTGCGAGTACTGTTAGTAATCGATCTGAGGCACAGGCACAAGATTTTGTTTGTCATTTACGATTTTAAGTTGATTTATGCATAGTAATATATAATTTCGGCATATAAGCTTAATAAACCTCCTCATATTCATATAACCTCATATATATTCTCATATAACAATATTTTCTAGAAAGAAAGTTCATTTTGAATAGCTATCGTAGTAATCTCATTTATGCCTACCTCATTGATGCTTACATAAAAATTTTCTTAAAAAAATGGGATAAAATATTAAAGTAATAATTAACAACGAGAACAAAGGATATTGAAAATTTCTCACTGGAATAGTGTCATTTATATTTTTATTCGATGCATTTTATATTAAAAAAAGAATTTTTTTGAAGGAAGATATTTTATAAATTTATAAAGAAAAATGATATTAGATCGACGTGAAAAATATGAAAAATAACAACACAGCAGAAAAAAACGATTAATTTATTTTACTACTAAACTATTTAAGGAAATAATGGAATTATTTAATTTTATTAAATATTTATTATCAATTAACAATATGATATGTGTAAATGTATAAACTTGATTAAAATTATCAAAATAAATAAATAAAATGCTCTTAAATATAAGTAATATATTTGTATCCTATCATTAAAGTCTTAAATTTATCCTATGATACGGTCAGCCATGTATCCAGTCAATAAAGCTGTTAATAAGGAAGATACAAAATTTATCTAAAAAAAAATAATAATAATTATATAATACATAAGAATATAAATATAAGGATACATAGAAATGTAAATATAATACATTAGATACATAGATACATAAAACTATAAATATTGTAATACATAACATAGCATAGCATAGAATAGAATATTATAAATATAATCATAATAAATATAAAGTATATAAAATCACCTGATTATTATCCAATATATCAATTCCACTTATAACTCGAGTATCACTACTTTTGCTCTCTTTATAAGTAATTTTTTTTGATTTTTCGGAAAAAACAGAAATTTGTATGGTGGCACCTAAAAAAGAATCTATTAAGGAACCCAATAATCCAGCTAAAGAAGATATCGAAATTATTTCCAACCAAAAATTACACGATCCACATGACAAAAATATGGAGATAACTGCAGAAATTCCAATAATGAATCCACCCATTATTGAAGCAAATAAACCTAATTCTGATATTCCACCATTGGTTCCAGGTGGAACCTGAAAAATAAAATAAAAATTAAAGAATGATAATTTTTATATATTTTATAACAAATGATAATGAAAGAAGAATAAAAAAAAAAGAATAAAAAGAATAAAAGTAATTTCTTAAAATACCTTTTTAAATGAAGTTATTAATATAGGCCAACTAGTGTTAAGAATACCAAGTTCACTTGCCCACTAAAAAATTTAAATAATGTTAAGCGAAGTGTGAGGAATTAATATTTTTTAATAATAATAATAATAATAATAATAAAACTTATTTATTACCGTGTCTCCATTACAAGTAGAATAATGCCTTTAACATATATTAATAAATTAAATTATTCAAATGATAAAAAAAATGATAAAAAAAATGATAAAAAATGATAAAAAATGTTTGATAAAAACTTTAAATTAATAATAATATAATTACCCTAAACACATGTATAATAACATTCGTGATCCACGATCATCAATCAAACATCTTAAGTTACCACCATAATGATATTGATGGATTAAAGCAATAACAGTTCCAGTTAAAGCGTTACATATAACTTGTGTCGCTGTTCTTTGTCCACCTATAAATATAAAATTTACGTGAGTTGTCATTAAATGTGATTAGTTGTCGAATGAGAATTATCAAATGTTGAGTTATTGAATGTTGAGTTATATTGAATGTGAGTTATCGAATGTGAGTATTTAAATATATATCTACCTTCTAGATGATCTTCTTCAAGTTGTTTCTTCCTTTCTGCTTTGTACTAAACATTCAATTGAAAAATGAAATGATATATTTTTAATCGATTTATTTTATACTTATATAATAATTTATATTAATTTATTTTAATTTATATTAATTTATGTCAATTTATATTAATTTATATTAATTTATATATTAAGTAAAAATTTACCTTTGTTAATTTTGAACTAGTAAAATAAAATACCAACATTATCACAGGAAATACCGACCATTCATTAATTAAAGTGCCAAATCCCAATAAAAATGCTGAAATTGCCCCAGAAATTGATAATGATTTTTTACTAATGCCATTATAAGCTAATCCTGATGAAATTATAAAAGAGAATAATAAATTCATTGTCTTTTATCTGTCGTTATTATTACTATTGTTGTTGTTGGTGTTGCTTTTGTTATCTATTATCTGTTATCTGTATTCTTTTATTTATTATTATCTTTTATTGGTATCTTTTTATTATTATTGTTGTTGTTGTTGTTATTATTTATAAATAAAAATAAATAAATATCTTAAAGAATTAAAATAACTTTTAAGATAATGATAGAAAACATAGAAAACAACAGGTACAAGTATCGAACGATTTACAGAATTTATATACTAATTTCAGAGTTAAAAAATTGAGTAACACTGACACATTTCCATATTTAGAATATTTAGAATTGCTATAATATAATATAATAATATTATAAATTAGTATATTGGTAAAAGTATACTAACTAAACAATAATAAATAATAATAAATAAATAATATATAATACTAATTAGGAATAAAATAATTTTTTTATTTGTATTTATAAGATCCTTTAACAATAACCAATATATTAATAAATAAATGAATAAGTTAAAGGAATGAATGTAAAAGTGAAAAAATCTACAAATAATAGAATAATAATAGGTTAAAAGAGAAAAGATCATAATATAAATGAATGATATAAAAAAAAAAATGACGTGTGTAAATTGTATTGTAAAAAAAAAGACAGAAAAATGTAAAAGATAGGTAATATTCACCACCACCAAAACCAACTAATATAACTAATAAACAAAATGAAACCATATATCCTCCTCCTCTCCTCCCTCCCTCCCTCCCTCCTTCCTTTCTAATAATAATGACAAAAAGATGAAAAGTCAACTAGTATAAATTTCTTGTGATGTGAATGGGAATTTGAGATATCGATACCGATTGTCGTGACGTGAAAGATGTTCGTGACGAATAAGATGGTTGTGGATGATAATGATATCACAGAAAGACTCGAAAAAAAGTAATAACAAAGATTCTTCGTTTTTTTTTGTTTGAAGGGGGGAGGGAATTAATATATATATACATGTATAGATAAAGATAAAGATAAAGATATAGATATACGCAGTATATATATATTTTTATAATATTAATTGAAATAATTAATATTAAATTTTTGAGATATTATATTATGTATATTTTTTTTTTAATAGAAAAATAATAGATTGAAATATTGATAAGTTATAATAATAAGATATTTCATAATTAAATAGGATATCTAATCTAAATATATAATATTATAAGAAACCACTTTCTTGTAATAATCTAGCAATTTTCTCATCCTCCCGTTCCCTGTAAAAATTGTGTAAAAATTATAGTAAAAATTAGTGAAAATTGTATAAAAAAAAATATTTAAAATTTATTTAATAAACAAAAATAGAATAAAAAAAGATAAAGAATTAAAAGGAATAAATATATATAGTAACATCACTTACTCACCTCGGCTCCATATTTAAACTTTGATCATATAAATCTCCAACATCTTTACTTTCTTGTAAATGTGATTGAATAAATATCTGAATTTCTTGTACAGCATTTAAATTATATGGAACTGATTGATATTGTTGTATTTCTCGAATTACTTCAGCAGTTTTCATTCGTTTGGAAAAATTAATAAGTGGTCGTGTTTTTTTAATAGTATTGGGATTACCATCTTCAATAAATGTTAAATCAGTCAAGTAGACACCTAAAATAAATAAATTAATTAATTAATAACATTACATTGTCAAGAAAAGGAGAAAACAAAATAATAAAAATAAAAATAAAATGAAAATAAAAAAAAAAATAAAAATAAAAATAAAAATAAAAATTTACCTAAAAATGGTACACAAGGAGGATTAACACTATGTAACATTTCTCTATAATCGCAAAAATTTTTAGTCGAATTCATAATTCTATTTAAATTTTCTAATGTCTGTATGGGTTTAGCATTAACCATCTCCCAAGTTCTCTTTAATCTATGAATTGGAGCCGAATTTAATCCCGAAATTATAGCCGTTAATGAATTGAAATTGTTTAAGGATCTACATTTATCAGCTACCGCAACAAAATGTTTTATTAATGCACAACGTTTTTTAACTTCGGGTTGATTTAGTATAGATTCCGCTACCCATCCTGTAATCTATTTTTGATTGATTTAAAGATTGATATTAATTAATTAATTATTTATTTATTTATTTAAAGGTAATTATAAATAAAATAAAATAAAATAAAATAAAATAAAATTAAATAAAATAAAAATTAAATAAAATAAAATTAAATAAAATAAAAATTAAAATAAAAATAAAGTTAAATAAAATTAATTGAAATAAAATAAAAATTAAATAAAATAAAATAAAATTAAATTAAATTAAATAAAATAAAATAAAAATAAATAAAATATAAATTAGATATTAAAACTTACTTGATTACTATTAACAATCATAGCTTTAATATTCTGAGCAGGTTCTTCATCATCATTTTTTTCATCTTCACTTTTACTCCAAGCTTTATTTAAACATTCTACAGGTTTAATTTTATTATATAATCGACTCTCTATTATGGTTAATTGTCGAGCAATTTCTAATGGATCTAAATCCAAAAATTTTAATTTCCTCATACTTTTTGGTAATATTGAAGGTGGCGGTGATTGTGCATTGGGAACTAATTTTTTAAATATAGTATCGGAATTCTTTTGTTGTTGCTATAAATAAACATAAAATAAATAGAAATATAAAATTAGAATTATAGAAATTATAAAATTATAATTATAGAAATTATCAACAAATCATAATACTCACTCTTGTCTCAATAACTTTAATTAAACTCGCAGAAGCAAATGCCATATTTTCATGCATAACAGTACTAACAAATTCTCTTATTCGTTCTAAACAATGAGAATCGTCACCATCAATATAATAATTTTCTAACCATCCTTTCATAATATTAAATACTCTTAATCTAATGGGAGTTTGTTTCTTTTCAATCCAAGTTTCATTTTCTTCTTTGGTTAAATTTTCAGGAGGTGTAATCAAAAATCTTTTTACCAACATATCAAAGAATTCGTCGGTGGTACAAAACGAACGATAGGTTAATAAGAAAGTGGCGATGAAATTGGAATCGAGAACATCATGCATGGTTAATCTTTCAACCAAAGCTTTTAATGTACCACCCTTAACGTGATTTTCCATATTAAAAACGATTTCGGAACTTTCATAATCATAATTAAGAAACCAAGGTTTATCGGATTTGTCTTCTTTACGAGGAGGATCTTCACCAAAGAAACGACTAGGTTTTACAGATTTCGATGCTGCTGAAGGTGATTTTATCATATTACTATTAATACTATTAACACTATGAGTACTAACATTATCATTACCATTAGAATGATTATTATTATGATGATTATTATTATGATGATTATTATTGTGATGATTATTAATATGATTACTATTACCACTTTTATAAGATGATGGTGGTGAATGATCCATCGATGAATTATTATTATGATTATTATTACTAACACCACCAACACTACTACTACTACTACTACTATTACCTCCACCATTAATTCCATTAATATTATTAATATTATTAATATTATTAATATTGGATGCGGAACTTCCGGAACGATGACGATTATTTGTTGAACTTGCTTTTGATCGACCACCAATTGATGAATTTTCGGAAATAGGAGAAATTGGAGTATCATCCATCATAAAATTTTGATCAGATGATGATGTTGCTGTTTTCATGACATCATTTTCAGGAACTGTTTGTAAAGTAATATTATTGTTAATGTTGTTGTTGTTGATATCTGTATCTATAATCATATCATCTTCATTTTCATTTTCTTTTATACTATTATCAATTTGATTATTATTATTAATTTGATCATCAATTTGATTATTATTATTATTATTATTATTATTACGTCGTTTGTTAGGAGGTGCTTCGGAATTACTTGGACGCCTAGAAATACGCATATTAATTCGTAATTGATCTTGAGTATCTTTTTCTTCTACCAAGAATTTAGTTGCAACAATTACATCAGTTACAGATTTTTCAACAATATTGGTTGATTGTTGAACTTGATCGATACCATCAGGTGGTGTAGTAGCGGATTGAGTGGAAATAACTAATCCCGCGATATTATTATATAAGGTTTGTTTCGCAACCTTAAATTCATTAATGGTACCTTGACTTGTTTCATCTAAATCTTCTAAATTAATATCTTCAATAAATGCTAAGAATTGTCCTACTTGTGTAACGACTTGACGAGTTTGTAAAATCAATTGAGGTGCGAAATTCGCTATTTGATTATTTCCATTGGTCATCGTACTTAAGTTATTATTATTATTGATATTATTATTATTATTATTATTATTATTATTAACAACAACATTAATATTACAAATTTCTAAATATTTTTTGACATGATTAAGTAATAAAGAGATTGCCTTATTAACATTACGAGAAATATGATCTAAAGAAGCTAATAGATCAGGTGTAAGAGAACGAGAGAATACATTTTGATTATTTATATCGAGTGAATTATTATTATTATTATTGAGAAAAGGTAAATTATTACCCTTCCAAGCACCACCATTTACCGATTCTAAAATTTTAGGATCAACTCTTCTAATATCAACAACATTTTCAGCAGCTTGAACAAATTGACCAACAGCTGCTGAAACTTCCTCTGCGTCACTCATCATTTTTTGAGCTGAATCAGGAGGAGGCCAAACACCTGATGCAACTTCAGTAGAAAGTACCAATTTTGATAATGATGCCATAATGTGTCTATGATAAATTTTAAGTGTCCGATTTTGTCGAATTGCTGGTGATTCCTTTTCTACTGTACCTGATGCATAAAGCATAATACGAATACTTTCAACAATAGTATTTGTACAAAGTTGATAATTTTGTTTGGAATTATCTTTGGCTGCAACATTTAAACCATTAATTGCTGTAATAATTGTAGTATATAATGATTCCCATGTTAAAACTTCATTAGGACTTTGCATTATATCATGTTGTGGTTGTTGTTGAGTCTGTTGAAGTTGCTCTGGCTGTGGCTGTTGTTGAGAATTATGATCAACACTATCCTCTGATTTCATCTATAATAATAATTAATATAAAACAAAAAATAATTAATTAATACGAAAAATAATTAATAATACAAAAAAATAATTAATTAATACAAAAAAAAATAATAATTAAATATAAGAAATAATTAAATATAAATAATTAAATACAAATAATTATATAGAATTAAAAAAAAAAAATACATACCAATTGACCATCACTATTTACATTATCAAGACTCCAAGTAGTTTCATCAGTTATTTTATTAAAATAATAAACTTTACCCTGAGGAGTTGCCTTTTTACCCCAATTAGGAGGAAGTTGTTGAATATTGTCTGAACTTGATCCATTATTATTTTCATTGTTATCGTTGTTATCATTTTTATTATCATCATTATTATTATTATCACTTTCTTTATCAGTAGCTGATTCTTCTGTTCCCATTTCTCCTTCTCTTAATGTTTCAGCTTCTCCTTTAATTTCAACTAATTCATCGTCCATATCGACTCCATTACCTCCACCTCCACTATCATCATCCCCATTATCATCATTATTATCTACTACAACTTCCGATGTCGTTACAACCGTTTGAATTCCATTTTCTTTTTCTTTTTCTTTTCCATTCCCAATTCTATTAATTCCTCCTTCATCACTCACCACCATATTATTATTATTATTATCATCATTATTTTCATTACCTTTATCATCATTCGCACTTACATCTATGTCACTACTCGTACCAACATCTAAGACGACGCCACTAATATCTATGCTATTATTACTGCTACCACCTGGATATGTCCACCGGATTTCTTCCGTTACTGTATTAAAATAATAATAAGTATTACCATCTTCCGTCGGTTTTTGTATCCAATTTTCTGGTAATGGTCGAGATTTCCTTTGTATTTGATGATGATGATGATTATTATTATTATTATCATCAGAATTATTAAGATTATTAAGATTATTAAGATTATTACTATTATCAATATTATCACTATTATTATTAATATTATTATTATTATTAACATTATTAATATTATTATTAACATTATTAATATTATTATTGACATTATTAATATTATTATTGTTATTGTGATTATTATCGTGTACTAATAATTCATGTTCTCGGGGATCACGTTTATTAGAATCGATAGTAGTAGTAGTGGTGGAATCATCTTCTATTAGTGAAGGAAGTTCCCAAGAGGATTCAAAAGTTCGTTGATTGAAATAAAAGATTTTACCGTCAGGAGTTTGTTGGGGAATCCAATCGGTAAACTATGAAAATAATAATATTTATTACTATTATTAATTTATTTTTATTTTATTTTTTTTTTTTTAAAAAAAAAATTCTCTTACAAAATCTTAGAAATCTATCGAGATCGCGACGACAAAAGAATAAGAATGAACATACCTGATCTTCGATTTCTTCATCCTCTTCTATTGTAGTAACATAATTACTTGGAAACCAACCACGTTGTCCATTACAAAATCCATCCCACCAACCTGATTCTAATTGCGTTATTACTTGTATTATATCATTCCTTTTAAAAGAAAGACTTGAACTATCCGCCGAATTGAAATCATATAATGCTTTTACTAATAAGATCGTTGCGGCCATTTTAATTTTTTATTGATGTGAAAGTTGTGAAAGTGAAGGCGAGAGTTGTTTCAAATAAGTAAACCAAGACAATTTGAAATTAAAATGAAAATAAAGAGGAGCGAGGTGAAGTGGTTTAGAAAAGTGATAAAAAAAAAATGTAAAAAATCAAATAAAAAATCGAATAAGCGAATGATAAAATAAATTTTCGAGTATCAAAAAAAAAAAAAAAAAGTGAAGTAAATTTTGAAGTAGATTTAGTTATTTCTTCAAGTTCTTTTTTCTTCTTCAAAAAATAAAATAAAAAAAAAAAGTTGAATAGAAGGAGTAATAATTAAGAAATAATTTGTGGAATTTAAAAACAAAATAACAGTTAAGGAAAGAAATAATCAATAATAATAAGTAATCAAAGGAAAAAAATGAAAGAAAGGGAGATAATAGAAAGAAGTTATTGAGTTAATTAATCTCTCTGTACACTAATTATTATAATTCTTAGTAAAATTCAATATTCAAATAAGTAAAGATGTATCTAAATGTACTAGCATTTCTTGGATACAAGAATCACGATAGTTAACTAAAAAGGTTAAAGAACTTTTCAAGTAAAGAATGAACTTTTCAAGAAAACGTTCCCAATAAAAATTTAATTTTCAAGTAAGTAAAGATATATTAAAATTAACTAGCATTTCTTGGAAACAAGAACCACAAAATGTTAAAAACTACAAACAGTTAGCTTAAAAGGTTAAAGAACTTTTCAAGAAAAGGTTGTTGTTATTAAGCTAGACACAAGATTTGGATTATTCCTTTGTTTTTTTTTTTTTTTATTTTTCGCAGTTTAAGCAAATAATAAAATAAAAATTCGTTAAGAAAAAAATGATGGTGATAGTAATAAATAAAAAAAAAAAAAACTTTTAAACATAAAAAAAAAAGAATGCGAGCCAAGAAGAAAATAAATAATCTAATTTTAGATACAAAAAAAATAAATAAAAAAAAAAGGAAGTTTTTTACATTTAAGTTTTTATTTATTTTATTTTATTTTTGTTTTTTTTTTTAGTTTTTAAAAAAAAAAATAAAATAAAATAAAATTTAATAATAAATTATAATAAATAAAAAATAAAAGGGAAGGAAAAAGAAAGACAACTGCGGACAAGTTAAAGTTAAATATCGGTTCTAGAGATATTTTTGCTTTGTCGAAATCTTAAATAATAAAAAAAAAAAAATTCTAATTACTAAAATTAAAACGTACATAAATTACAGTTAGGAGATGTTACACTTCATATTTTTTATATATTTTTAATTTAATACTTTATTTTCCTTTGCATTACCAAAGGAAAATCCTTTTATACTTTAACCATACCATACCATATTTATTAAGGGTTTCTTTTAAATAAATAAAATAAAATAAAATAAAATAAAATAAAATTGAATAAGAAATTATTATTTAAATAAAAATTGCAAAATTGCAAAGGAGCAATATGGACAATAAGTAAATTAAAAGTTAAATATCAGTTCTAGAGATATTTTTGCTTTGCTTTCTAATATCTTTAATTTTTTTTTTTTTTATTATCGAAACTCACAAAATTCATAAAATTATACTCTGTCCTAATTGGCTTTCAACCAACGTATACAATTTGTATACAATTTGTATATAATTTGTGAACTCTAAACCGTTACACATTTCACATTTTTTTTTATTTTTTTATTATTTTATTTTTTATTTTCCTATTAACTACTTAACTATGCTGCTATGCTATGCGATTTCAAATGATAAGCAGAACCCGAAGGAAAATCCTTTATACTATATTTATTAATGTCTCCATATTTTCGATTTCTTATTATTTTATTATTACGTATTATTATTCGATTTTTATTTTTATTTTTATTTTATTTTATTTTATTTTTTTTTTTTTTTTCGCTCACTCACCAAATATGAAAATAATAATTAATAATTAATAACAAAAATTATACATATATAAATCATCATTATACATTTATTAAAAATTTTAATCAATATTAATAAATATAAATTAAATTTATCATTTAAAAAAATAATAATTATGCTCCTTATAGCAAACAATATCATTATGAAAAGGTAAAAGAAGAAAAGAATGAATTTATAAATAAAGAAAAATGAATTATATAAAAAAGGTTAATCGAATTATTATTTTTAGTGTATCATTTTTTTTTTGTGTTATACATATTTTTTTTTAGTATATAAAGTTTCAAACTCTTAATTAAATTGTTCTATAATACAAGACGACTTGTAATATCCACTAACAATTCTAATGTAATTTTTGTAATTATTATTATTATTATATTTATCATTTTATGAATCATTCGAAGAAAAATAAACTGAATATTTCATTATTTTCTTTTTTTTCCTTGAGATATGGGAAATATTCGTATTTAAAGTTTAATAAGTCGACAGAAATAAATTTTTTTTAATACTGACAATTCATTATCATTATCATATACCTTTGAGAGTCAAATAAATATAACATATATTTATTTTTTTTTAAGTTTAATAATTTGGATAATTTTGAGTATACGTTTTCTTTGAAGTTAATGGCGCAGAAAACAGATTATTTTATTTATTATATATTATTAGAGTACATGTGAAATTTTTGAGCGGGAATTATTTGTTTATATATGTGTGTGTGTGTGCGCGCGCGTTTCTGTGGCGCGTAAATTTATTTCTTTTTAACAAATAAGTAAAGATGAAAATAAATATAATAAATATAAAGTTCAAATAAAGTAATTTTTTTTTGACATAAATTTACATAATGTTTGTAATCAATTGTTATAATTGTTATTTTTAATATTAAGGAATAATATTATTATTTGATAATAATGTTATTATCATTTGATAATATTTGATAATTATTATTATTATTTGATAATAATAACATTATTTGATAATATTATTTGAAAGAAAACAATATTATTATTTTTTTGAATTGTTTTATAATTACAAAATAATAAACTCAAATTAAAGCTATCTAATATACTGTTTACAAAATACAATTCATAAGTTCATAGTCATAAAATCGACAATTCGTTGACGTTGATAGGTTTGTTCTATAATAAGAGGGAAGTATTAAGAAATGGTCTAAAGGTTGTAATAAAGTTAATATTTATATATTATTTTAGTTATATATTATTATTTAGATGTTATTAGTTATATATTATTAGTTATATATATATATATATATATATCTCAGATACACTTATTAAAATGTATGTACATACTTTGCGAAGATGAATATGATTTGAGTAAGTAATTACACTTTTTTGTATGGAATATTCTCAACTTTGGGTTATGTTATACTTTTTCCATAAAAAGAAATACTTAAATATATAAATATATATAAATAAATAACAAGCAAAAAAAAAAAAAAAAGTTTTATTGGTCTCCAAGATATTCCGAGTTTGCAACCATTTTTGAAAAAAGTTTTTACCATAAGATGAATTTTTTTTTTCTCGACCAATATATGTGGAGAATGAAAATTTTTAATCTTGTGCATTATGGATTATTCAAAAATATATATGCGAGGGACAATAACAAAAAACAACAACAAAACAACAAAAACATAACATGGTGTAATTCATTATATAAACCAATTAATTGTCAATCAGTGCGAGTGAAAATAACAAATAAATTTTTTTTTTTACATCATCATTGCATCAAATTTAATCGATAAGGTTCGCTTTTAAAAACGAGAAAAAAAATTGACGATTATATTAAACGTAAAAAAAAATTATTATTACTCTTAACAGGAGAATTTTTTTTTTTTTGATTATTTATAATTATTATTGTAATTATTATAATAATTATTATTATTATAATAATTATTATTATCTATTATTATTTATTTTAATTATAATTATTATTAGTAATTCTTATCTTGCCAGTATTTTTCAAATTTTCAGTATTTTTAGTAAATTTATTGTAACCTTAAAAAGTATTTATTATATTGTATTATACGATCGATCACAATTAAATATTAGAATAATGATGGCGAAGAAAGAAAGAAAGAAAGAAGAAAACGGATAATAATGGTATTTCTTAGAAAAATTACTGTATTGCAAAAATTTTAAATAATTTATAAATAGAATGAAATATTAAAGAATTCATGGAGAAATACATAATTGGGAATACTTTTTCTTTCTGGTTTAGAAACTGGTTTTGATTAATATATTTATCATTTGATATATTTACGTTGCGTCTCGCGTGTGTGATATTATAATTAACTTTTAATTCTTTAAATAATAAATAATTATAAAAATTAATTAATAATAATAAGCATAATCATTATCATTATTATTATTATTATTACTATTATTATTATTATTATTATTATTATTATTATTATTTAATCAATGATAATTTTAAATTATTAAGTTTACAATTAGATAAAGTAATTTACGATTAATTATTATATAATATAATAATATAATAAAATTAAAATGATAATATAAATTTTAATTATCATAAAAATTAAAGTTACAATTAAAGATTAAATTAATTAAAGTTTAAGGTTTTGTCCATCATCACCTCATCGTGATAAACTTTAACCGCCTAAAATAATTTACAAAGATTTATGTTTTTAGATTATAAAACGAAATATTTTTCGTGTCTCAAGATTGTTTGCAGTAGCAGCAGCAATAATAGTAAGCGATATTAAGTAATATTGAGCGATAGTGAGCTATAGTAAATGATAGAATGACTAGAAAAATCATATGCATTATATGTATATGCAAGCACATTCCATTATTTATTATTTTTTATTGTTTGGTTCTCATTTTAGTGTTAGTTGTTTTTTTTTGTTTTATTTTTTTTTTTTGATTCTTTTTTTGCTTCCTTTTTGTTGCTATTGTTTTGGTTTGGTTTGATATTTATTTATTTGCTATTTATTTGCTATTTATTTGCTATCATTTTAATTGTGGTTGAATTTTTTAAGGGGTCCGGATAAAAAGTTTCCTTTTAAAAATAATAAGAACAATCTAAAAGTACCAGTTTAGACCATACCAGTTATCTTTATTAAATCCAAAATAAAATTTTCTACCGTATATTTTATTAATATGAATATGCATCATCAAAAATCTCAATACAATAATATAATCTCAATTCATGTAAGAGATAATAAAGCACTTATTAAATATTTATTAAATATTTATTTAATCCTTTTTAAATTCTTTCTAAAAACTTTCTAAATACAGATTTTAGATTTTTTAGATTTATAATAAATCTCAATATTATATTGGTTCACTACCTTTTTATTTATTTACTAAACCTACTAAAAGATTCTTTAACAAAAATAATAATTTTTTTTTTTTACAACTAATAAATTATTTAATAAATAAATAACAATATAATATGGAATGTGGGATGTGATACCAATGACACGATAATATAATGACGCGTGAACATAATTAATAATAATAATAATAATAATAATTATTATTATTATTATTATTATTATTATTGTTATTAATCAAGTTTATCATCATAATATTGTACAACACTTCTTTGTTGGTTTATCACCAATATTATCCATAAACTACTTGCAATTGTAATAAAAATAGTCCATACTTCAATAAGTTGTAAATGACTTAATTTTCCTACTGGTATTTTAACTAAATAATTATTGATATTATTATTATTATTATTATTGTTATTATTGTAATTGTAATTGTAATTGATATTATTATTATTATTATTATTATTATCACTTTCCTTGGGAATTATATATAAAAGTTTAATGTTTGATGGAAATATTAAAGAAAATGGAAGTGGCGTGGGTGAAAATAAGTGATGAGCTATTTTGGTTGAAATAATAAAATAAAAAATAAAATAGAAAATAAATAAAAAATAAAAAATAATAAAAAAAAAATAATATTAATAATATATTAATATTAATAATGATAATGAATAATAATTATAAATAAATATTTTATTAAATACCTGATTTGTCATCATTATTATTATTATTATTAACATATTTATCAAATTTATCATCATCATCATCATCATCATCATCATCATCACATGCACATACCACCATAGGTTGTGATGCTTCAATTGTTATATGAGTTTTTTGATCATTTTCAGGAACCGCTTGATGATAACGCATATGAACTGGAAGAACAAATTCAGAATTAGTATCATTATTGTTATGGTTATTATTATCTTTATTATTATTGTTGTTATTATTATCCTTATTATTATTGTTGTTGTTATTGTTGTTGTTATTGTTATTATTGTTATTCCTTTCAAATATATTTTCATTAACTAATACCAAACTTCCCCATTTTAAAGGTGAAGATGATGAAGGTGATGAAAATCCAACAGGAATTTCTAAATCTTTTTCCCCCCAAACTTTAATAAATTTTTCAGGGTAAAGTTCATGGAGATGATAAATATCTACATAAAATGAATTGGGAAATGTGTGAAGTAAATAAAGTTGACAATTTTCTTGTGATATTTGTATTGGTAATGGTTTTAATGAAGTAATAGAAGTATTGAATTTAGGATGAAATCCTTGATTATGATTTATACTGAAATTGAAATAGAATAAATCTGTTGAGAACGTTCTAGGAGTTACTTTTATCATCGACGGAACTTTAAAAAATATATGTAAATATATGTATATGTTAGAAATTATTTAATAATAATTAATTAATTAATTAATTGAAGAAAATTGCTAAAGCTCACCAGTGGTGATTATCACCACTGGGCAAAATTAAATTTACGTGGGCAAAGTTAAAATTAGGGGGTTGATCAGGGAATTATGTAATTTTGCCCAGCGGTGATAATCACCACCCGTGAGCTTTAGCAATACCCTAAATTGAAATAATTAATTAAAATACCTATATTTTTCTTATTTTTATCTTTATTTTTTCCAATTATAATTCGTCCTCCAATAAATGATTCCTCATCAATTTGAGGTCCAAAAATACCAATTTCAACTTTTTCTTCATCACTTTCATCATTTTCATTATTATTATTATTATTATTATTTTCTTTTTTCAATTTACTAATTTCTATATCTTGATTTTTAAATATTTCAACAATTCTTAATTCAGCCATCAAAATTTTACTACTACTACTATTATTATTATTATTATTATTATTATTATTATTATTATTATTATTATTATTATTATTATTCTCATTAAATTTCAATTCAAAATCTAATACCAAATAATCTTTGATTTTTTTATTCATCAACATTTCTCCTAATATTGAAATTCTGGTAGGTATTTGATGATACTGATAATAATGATGATGATGAAGTGTTGGGAAATTTGAATAATGATAGAAATTTCCTCTTGGAAGTGAAATTGAATTCTTTAGATTTATTGCAAACTATTAATATATAATTGATATAATTAATTAATATAATTATTATTAAATGATAATTATGAGAGTTGATGATGATGATAATAATAATAATATCAATAATAATAATAATATCAATAATAATAAATATAAACTAATAAACAATTTACCATTCCTTTTGGAAATTGTTCATCATCATCACAATTAAAGAAACCAAATATTGTATCAAGATATTTGCATACAGTATTAAAATCTGAGTTTTTGTGATCTAAACTGTAACCAATAAATAAATAAAAATATTAATCATAAATGAATAAATTAGAATTATAAATAAATTAATTAAGAATTATAATTAAATAAGTATTAAATTATAATAAAAAAAAATTATAAATGAATATAAATATAAATTATAAATAATAATAACAAATTTACCTGTCAGTTGAATTATTACCAAATGAAAATCCAACGTGAATACCAGTAACAGGTATAATGTTAAATGGATATGGTGGGTGAGGTCGATTTTTTGGTACGATCTGAACGCGAATTTTCCATTTATTATTATTATTTATAACTGGTAAATTTAAATTTGATCGAGATTTCAACTAAAAAAATAAACGTGATATTCGTGATATTATTTGATTATTGAATTATATTAATTAAAATAAATGATTTATTCTTATTATTATTAAAAATTAAATAAAGATTAATTAAGCTTAAATAATTTAAAAATATATAACCAACCAATTCTTCAAGTGGAATTAAAACTTTCCATTCTTTAACTCCCGTAAAATTCAATATCCGAATTTTTTGATCTTCGATGGTTTGTATAGCATCTTGATCAAACCAATTTAATGCTTCGTCGTCCAAGAAAAATGAATGTCGATGCTTTGATAACGAATAAACCTTTGGTACCGATATCAATAAATATATTGATATTATTAAAAGTATTTGAATTGAATTCATAACTTATTTTACTAATATTACTAATGATATTACTATTACTATTAATTATTATTAATCGCTACAACGGCGATTAAAATAACAAGTAAAGAGAGAATTTTGAATATTTGTGTGACACAATAATCGTCATATCTCATGATCCATTTCATATCTTATATTGTATATTTTACATCTTTGTCACATTTGTCACATCCGTTGTCATTTCTGTCATTCGAAAGTTTAAACGAACGTTTATATAACTACATTATAACCATTTATGTATTATAAGTATTGAACACAAGATTGAATTCACTAAATAACATTTTTGTTATTATAAAGAATAAAAAGAAACATTTAAAAAGTGATTTATATCCTTTTATTATATCAAATATCAGTCAGTTTATACTGATAATAATAACGGATAATAACAGATAATAACAGAACGGAAAATAGCGTCATTTAAAGGAATATTTCAGTCTTATGGCCTTCTTTAGATGTTTTGGCTTTTTTCTTAGATGTTTTTAGTTTAGATTTTTTTTTAGATATTTTTGGATATTTTTAGATTTTTTTTAAGCGTTCTAGATTTTTTTTTTTTTAGTTCTTTTTTTGGATGTTTCGAAATAGGTGAGTAAAAGAATCGTAATTAGATTTGTGACCTCTAAAAAATATTTTAAACCAAAAATTGATATAAAAGGAAATGTGAAATAAAAATGAATAACATTATTTATTACTTTGTTCTTTGAAGAACACAAACGAATGTACGAAACGATTCATTTATTCATCTATTAATATCTTTGTTACAATGTATCTTATTTATTATAATTTTAATTTTTTTATTATTATTTACATTTTACCTTTATATTTCGATTTGGATATTAAATTTTGTGAATACATGCGTAATTAATTAATTAATACATAATTGTAGATCATAAACAAACAACGAAAAAAAAACAACGATAATACTATAATAATAATAATAACCACAACAATAGAATTATCATTTATCATAATACCTAAATTATGTGTTGTTTTTATTATTCTTCTTAGTATTATTATTATTCGAACAATAAAATTTATAAATATGTCTCATTTTCCTTTTCGAAAAATAAAGACTTTTTTTTTTTTTAACAAAATATATATTTCTTTTAAATCTCTTTTAATAAATAAAAAAATATAAAAGAAATGAAATCCATCAAATTTATTTCATTTCTTTATACATTTATAAACGTTCTCTTCGTTTTATCAATTGATTCTTTGCCAAATTTAGTAAAAAAGTATGCAAAAAAAATATAATAAAATAATAAAATTCGTCAAAGGTATTGATTTTTTCTTTTTTCTTTCTATAATAGGGAAGATACAATTACTCCATACTATTATGATCAATATGTCGATCATTTTAATAAAAATTCTGGAACGTTTAAACAGAAGTATTTCGTAAATTCTACATTTTATAAACCTGGAGCTCCTATCTTTAGTAAGTCTCATTCATCCATCATTAAATAATTAAAAAAAAAACGTAATCGCTAAAATAAAATAAATAAATAATTAATTAATTAAATAATTTTAATATTTATAGTTGCTACTGCGGGCGAATCACAAATTTTCAAAAATCAAGTTGCATTATCTGGTTTTAGTGAAATAGCAGCAAGTTTTAATGGTTTAATGATA
Source organism: Diversispora eburnea (assembly GCA_910592015.1). Taxonomy (NCBI): domain Eukaryota; kingdom Fungi; phylum Glomeromycota; class Glomeromycetes; order Diversisporales; family Diversisporaceae; genus Diversispora; species Diversispora eburnea. The sequence goes on along the minus strand of CAJVPK010000637.1, from coordinate 2,317 downwards.
TTGGTTGAACATCGGTTTTATGGTGAAAGTTATCCTTCCATATCTAACTTTGCTACTAAAAATGTAGAAAAGATTCATACCATCGAACAAGCTTTAGCTGATTTCGCTAATTTTATTGCAAATCCTCCAAATGTTCCAATAAAAATTCAAAAAAAATCTAAATGGATATTTGTGGGTGGTTCATATAGTGGAAATATCGCTACTTGGATGCGTAAAAAATATCCTTCTTTGGTATTTGCTGCTTGGGCTTCTTCTGCTCCTTTATTAGCAAAATTGGACTTTTTTGAATATGATCAAGTAGTTGGTCGAGTTTTACCTTGTCGTGAAGATATTATCACTTCCGTGGAACAATTTATTGATCCAATTTTACATTCGGGTGATAGAATCAAAATTAATTCATTAAAGAATCTTTTCGGTTTGTCAGTTCTTGAGGATGATCAAGATTTTGCTTCAGCTTTAACTAAACCTATTACTTCGATGGTTCAAACTTATTTTCCTCCTACTTCACCACAAGAAATTGATACTATACCTACTTTTTGTAAAGCTTTTGATGATGCACCTAGTAAAGATCCCGCAGTTTTGACGGCAATTTATGCTCAAATTTATAAATACTTTTTAGTAACAAAAGGATTTACTACTAATGAAGCTATTCTAAAAGAATTTGCCAGTACATCTTTAACTTTAGATGTTCCTAATGATGTTACTTCTTACTATTTTCAGGTACATACACATTTATATTTACATTTATATTTATATTTCTATTTACATTTGCATTTACATTTACATTTATATTTGACTATTACCTGAATGATAAAATATATTTATTAATTTTTATTAATTTTTTATATATTAATTTAATTTCATTAAAATTTAGTCTTGCTTTGAATTTGGATTTTATCAAACAGCACCTCAACCACCATTAAAACGTCTTCGATCTAGTATAGTTAACATCGCATATTACCAAAAGCAATGTAATTACTTATTCCCCGAAATTAAATCTCCTCAAGTGGAAAAGTTCAATAAAGTATATGGTGGTAATATTGGTGAATTCCCTCGTACAATATTTACTATTGGAGAAAATGATCCTTGGACTCCTTTAACAATTGCCGGAAGGGCAGGAGGTGAAAGTCTTGATATAATTACCAAGAATATTAAAAATAATTATGTATATATTATTGTCAATGGTTCTCACGTTAATGATTTAAGATTTCCTACTCCCCAAGATAGTGAATCATTATTAAAAGCGAGAATTTTTGTTAAAGAAACTTTAGCTAAATTTATAAAATCTTATAAAGAATAATATTTAGTAATATTTAATTTATATGGTTTTAAATAGTTTAATAGAATAGTAATACATATTTAATAAAATAAAAATATATTGATCCACGAATTATATAGTCAGTAAAATATAATTATTTTTAAGGAAAAAAGTTCAACTTTTTATTTATTTCTCTTTTTCACTTTCTAATACATATAACTATCAATTGAAATTTTCATTTAAAAAATGGCGTTCTTGGTAAAATCATTTGTTTCATTTTGTTTGTTGTAGAGCGTGATATTTCTGGGATCTTATTATTCATTTTATGTATTCTCTCAATTAATACATTTAACGACTTATCAACCATTTAACCATTTCTCTCAAATGTCTCAATTTCATTCGCCTGTAATATTAATCAGTTGGACCTTTTAACATAAGTTGCCAGCTCCTATTATTCGATTTTTTCGGTAAAATCATATTATGTTCGCGTATTATATGCATGTCTATCAAAAATAATGATACATATGAAACTTTTTTTTTACTAACTAAATTGATGTCTGAAAGTTGAGAATAGATTAAAAACCTTCCATTTTTAAAAGTACACAGGATTAAAAATTCGTCAAAGTTAAATAAATTATAAGTCCTTGAACCGTGAAAGATCGGCACTAAATTATTCATATATGTATATAACATTTTTTCGATAGCATGTATATAGTGCTCAGATAGTATGTATGTAATATACTCGATAGCGTGATTAATAAATAGCAAATTGTTCAGAAAAAGATGCTTTTTTTTCTGCTCAAAAAAATTAGGGTATGCAGATAAACTGTTCGGTACGAAACGCTATTTTGTACTGTACGAATATATTTGTGGCTTGTTTAGTACGGTTGATTAACTAATATCACGTGATATTTTTCATTAATTTTAAGAGAAAACTTAAACTAGACCCCAGGGTTTAGGTCATTTATTCTAGACCCCCGGGGTTTAGGTCATTTTGTCTAGACCCTTTCTTAATTTATAAATATCAAAGTTAAATTTTAGTTGTACAACCCATCAAAT
>CAJVPK010000636.1:0-25189 GCA_910592015.1 Diversispora eburnea | reverse complement strand
TTGAGTCTCGTATTATTTTATTTTTATATTATTAATAAACTGCATATTTTATCTTATCCTTTTGTTATTATTTGATGTTATACTATTCTTTGCACTGAGCTAAGTCACAAACTAACTTGGTGCGATAAACCTTCACATTGCTAACAAAGAACTCACGTATCGAAATTATTAAATAAATTGAGAATCCCTTGAAATTACAAACCTATAAACTTGAGTAGAAATTTCTAAAAGTCTTAGTAAATAAACAATACCTTCTAATTACATTGACAGATTGCGCATAACACTAGGAATGCATGAATCTCGTACTGACTCAATGGTTGATGATTTGTTTCGTGTTAGTATGCTAAATCACCATTCTTTTAACAATAATGTGAGTAATTTGAAATAAGTCTTATTGTTATTATTATGGATTTTTAATTTTTCCTTTTCCATCAGAAAACTTTATTAGGTAAAAATTCATGCAAATTTCAACACCTGCACAAATTTGCATAAATTTTTATTATATTTTTCTATTTTTTCAACTTCACTTGTGATTTGTGAGACACAAAGCAATTTTTACTAAGATAAAAAGAAAGGCCTGGTTCTTGACTACAAAATAACCTATATTTCATTCTGGTAGCATCAATATTTGTGGAATTATTTGTATTTAAAGTCAGACATCCGTGAAAAAATTATGTGAAAATTTGCACAATAGTTTCACACGATTTTTTCACGTATGTCTAATTTATATATGCATAACTCAATGAATATTGATACTACTGAAATGAAATATATGTCATTCTGTAGTCAAGAACTGGGCCTTTCTTTCTATCTTAGAAATATCTTAGTGAAAAATCACTCTGTGCCTCGCAAATTATGAGCGAAGTTGAAAAAATGGAAAAATATATATAAAAATTTGAACAAATTCACACAGGTGTTGAAAATTTGTGAATTAAAAAAAAAATAAAATTTTTGTGTGTCGAATTTTCACCTAATAAAATTTTCTAATGTAAGATTCTTCTAATGTATAAAGAAATACTTTGTTCTTTGACTATAGAATGATATATATTTCATTCAGATATCATTGATATTTATCAAGTTATTTATATTTAAATTTGAATATATATGAAAATTTAAATATGAATATCTTCATAAATATTGATGCTAAAGGAATGAAATATATATATTTTATGTACCTTGGCATTAGTTCTACTATTAGTATTAAAAATATTATTTCTAATGTAAATAGATAATTTATATCTTAAACCTTGCTCCACTTTTTGATTATAAGGAATTTTTGTGGAACAAAGTACTTTGTTGCCTCTGGTTAGATAATAAATTAGTAGGTAATTTGAACTCGAAACTTATTTCTGGCATGTTCAGATTTGATGAGTCATAGAACTGAGATTTTGTTTCTTCCCTACTTACCTCAGTTGAATTTTTTGGATTTGTTTCCAGTGTAACAGTTTTTATATCACATAAATTAAACTGTTCTAATGAATTATTATCTGAAGACAAATCTTTGGAACTAAGCTTCTTTTCCTAATTCCTTTCTCTTATTTTATTACTAATTTGTTCTTTATGTATTCGTTTCAGAAATTCATTTTCTTCTTTCTCTTCTATTGATATGATTTTTGTAGGAATAGGAGATGTGAGAATCACTGATTCTTGATATAAATTAGAATTGTCAGAAGTAGTTACTTCATGACTAGATATGTTAGACTTCTCGTTATGTGAAATTATCTGTTCATTATACGTGTTGTCCAAATTCCAAATCATTTGAGATTTGGGATGTCAAAATTTCAAATTACTAGTATTTGGGATTTGGGATTTGGGATTTTGGCAAAAATACTAATCATAATTTGGGATTTGGGATTTGGGATTTTGGCATTTGGGATTTTGGCATTTGGATTTTGAATTTGGGTGACAGGTATACTGTTCATAAGTATCATTAGAATTTAAAATGTTATCAGTTATATTAGATATCGAAATATTTTTACATTGTGAAACTGTCTATTCAAGTGTATTAGAGACAAACACAAAATAATCAGAATTTATTAAAAATTGTAAAATGACTTTTGTAAAAAGTATATTTTGTGTATCAATGACAGTTTGATGACACTTCGTATTCTTGTCTTGCATGCTCTGTTTCTTGATTAATAAAACATTGTATTATAATTTAGTAATAAAGATGAACTTTTCTTTGTTCTTTTGTTCTAATTCCATAAATCTAAAATTGATTTTTTCTTTATCTTGTTTTAATTTTATATTCTTAGTCTTAATTTTAGCAAATTTCTTTTTAAGTTCAGTGATCTGGCAAATGAAATTAAAATTTAATTCCTTCAATAAATTAATTGTGGATTGTAGATTTTTCATTATTTGTATAAGATACAAATATATTTAAATAAAAAAACACATGTCTTATCTTTTTATAAAATACTTAAATATTCAAATAATTATATAAAAATATTAGCATCATATATAATAATTTGTTATACTGATCACTTTTGTCAAGAAAATTATTTTGGAAAAATTACTGTTATATATGATTCAAAAGAATCGTCTTAAGGCTTATACAAAAAATAATACATGATATATTATATATTCCTCTAGATACAAAGCATCTTCATTTTGTGAGACCAAAAATCTTTATTAATGAATATATATGATAAAATACATAATAAAATATATGATGTCTATATATAAAACCTTGTTTATACTTCACATAATAAATACAAAATAAAAATCTATCTATTTATAGGATAGAAATATTACTGTAAGACTTTGGATAGCATTTCTTGATAAATGTGTATTGACTTGCTCTAGAGCTTATATCAGTAAGTTTTAGTTTATAATTATAATATTTCTAAAAGTTAAAAGTAAATGAATAAGAAGTTCTACATGTCATAAAGTATTTTTTGTAAAAGATATTTTCACTTGATTTACATAAAAATATCTGATATACCACTTATATCTTTTACTAAAATATTTAAATATAGATCTTCAATAATTATCTGAATTTCAACAATACCAAATTAATTATTCGTTGGCCTATATGCAATATCTACAAAATTTATATCATCCAAAGTCTCTTTCTATAATTTTACTGAATCATCCTCTCTTTTTAATCTAGTACAAAGAATTTGTGATAACTCAATATAAACAAGTTTAAAAATCATATCTCCATATTTTGTCATAACCATAACATCCAGCTTTTTTTCTATTAGAGTCTTGTATATTGATCTTTCTTTATTTGATCCTGAACTTTTACAAGCCTTACTTGTTATACTTTGATGTTCAGCAGTACTTAGAAAAAATCTATTATTAGGAAGTTCCTCCAGGCTAACTCGAAATAAAGGTACAATAATATTTGTGATATAAGTCTCTTCACACTGGTTAAAAATTAATAAATCATATATACATCGGGTACCTAATATATGCATGGTACATCCCTAATATCGGATGTATATCAGATACCCGATAGGCATAAAAAATATTTTATTTATATATCGGGTACTCAATAAGTGTAAAAAAATATTTTCTACACCTATTGGGTATCTGATATACGTCCAATATTAAGGACGTACCATGCACATATTGGGTATCCGATGTGTATATGATTTATCAATTTTTGACCAGTGTCACTTTGAGTATCTTGTATTTTACTAGTTGTGAATATCAGATTATTCCATATTTCCTCTTTATAAATATGAAAAATAAAATTTACTATAAATTAACATAGTTTTAAAATAGATATTTGAATATTCACATTTTACAAAATACAATTACATACAGAACATGTAATATATAATCTGTTCGTTCTATTAATTTTGATCTTTCTTTTTTTCACTCCTTGTTATATTTAATATTTCTAAGTATATTTAAAACATTAACTCTATTGAAATTATTTAAAAATTCAATACATCTTGAAATAATGAAGATAGAAAAAACACATTTCATATTCTTATATGGTTTTAAAAAAATTTGTATTTATCTTTGTTCTAGATTTTTACTAATATAGAATTATTAGCAATTATCATATTAATGTTAAGTAAGTTCAGAACAATTAATGAAATTTAAATTTATTTTAAAGACATTATAGAAAGATATATTGATATTAGCTATTGATATTTTAAGTTTCGATTATAATGTTCTTAAATTTCAATCAATTTCTTCTCTTGAATAATCAGGAGTACCTTCTTGTTCTGTATCTAATTCCTTTACTATATCCAATTTTATAATATTTTTATATATAATTTCTGTCTATAACAAATATAAAAAAATAGATATTAATTACAATTATTTTAAAGTATGCTATAAAGTAAATAATCTATATTTATTTGTACATGTATCAGAAAATTTTATAAAGTGAAAACTTGTAAAAATTTACGTAAGTTTCTGAAGTTATCAAAAATTTCTACAAATTTTGATATATTTTTTCTGTTTTTTAACTTTAATCACGATTTTTAAAACATAAAGTGATTTTTTACTAAAGTATTACACTGGTTGAAAATTGATAAAATATATACATATCAGGTACCCGATATGTGTATGGTGTGTCTCTAATATCGAGCATATATTGGGTACCTGATATATATATAAAATATTTTCTACACCTATCGGGTACCCGATATATGCCCGATATTAGGGACACATTATGTACATATCGGATATCCAATATGTGTATGTTTTATCAATTTTCGACCAGTGTTACTAAAATAGATAGAACAATCTTATTCTTGGCTACAAAATGATATATGTTTCATCCTTGTAGTATTGATATTTGTGAAGTTATTCCAGTTTAAAAAAAAAGTATCTGTAAAAAAAAATCATAAAAAAATTTCTAAAAACTTGTAAAAATTTTTGCACCATGAAATTTTTCACCCGATTTTTCACAGACACTCTTTTTTTAAACTGGAATAACTTCGTAAATATCGATGTTACAAGGATAAAATATATATCATTTTGTAGTCAAGAACAAGGCCATTCTATCTATCTTAGAAAGACTTTAGTAGAAAATTGCTCAGTGCTTTGAAAATTACAAGCGAAGTTAAAAAAATAAAAAAAAAGCATGAAAATTTATGGAAATTTTTGATATCTTCAGAAATTTGTATAAACTTTCGCAAGTTTCTGCTTTGTAAAATTTCTTGATATACATAATCAGATAATATTTATTAGTCTCATTAACTTCAAAAATTAAAATTAATTCTATTTTGTATATCACATACAGTTTAAGGGATAGCAGAAACTCTCAACATCATGAGGAAAAAATTCTGATCACATCACTCTTCCAAGCTATCATCTTTAATTTTTAATAATAATATACAAAATAGACTTGACCATATCAGTGTTGCTAATAATATTTGTTGTAAAATCATTATTATATATACTTATTTTGTAATTACAAATAAGTAAATAATTTATGTGAAATATAATACTTTGTACTTACAAATTTGTATTAATATTTTCAGGATTTTTATTCTTTGTTCAAAATTAGTTATCTTATCTAATGAAAAATTTACTGCACGTTCTGTAAAATCTTTAATATCATTTAATGATAATATAGTTATTTCTTTTCTTGTTGAATAAATAATTGTAGCAAAGTATATAACTTCAAGGGATTCTTTTAAAAAAAGTGTTTCAATTTTTAAAATTAAGATTGACATATTGAAAAATAAAAATTTAATTATATATAAGTAATGATAAATTAAATTATAAAAAGATATGAATAAAGCTTTTAACAATATTACTATACTGTCCTTTTAATACTTTTCATTATTTTTTTTTTAGTATCTCGACTTATATTTTAAGAGAGATCAATATATGCATAATAACAAATAATATGTATATGTTCCATAACCACTTGTTTTGAATATAGGTAAAAAGTCTACTATACTTTTCTTTTATCACTTTTTATTATTTATTTCATATTGTACTGAAGAATAGATTAGAAAAAAAAGTAATGTATGCACAAGAATAAAGGATATGTATATATTTTGAATCAATTATTCAAATCAGGTTATTGATATCCCTATTTGTAAAAAAGTACAATATATTAGTTACAGTTTGTGCATATTTTTATAATAAATATAAATATGAAATTGACAGAATAAAAAATGATGTTATATATTTATTTTTGAGATATTTTTCACATAGATATATAGGGTGTAAGGGGCACTAATTAAATTTGATAATTGATGTATTGCTTGATCAGATGATACATGTAAATTCTATATATTTATACGTGTTGCCCAAATCCCAAATCATTTGGGATTTGGAACGCCAAAATCCCAAATTACTAGTATTTGGGATTTGGGATTTGGGATTTCGGCAAAAAATACTAATCATAATTTGGGATTTGGGATTTGGGATTTTGGCATTTGGGATTTTGGCATTTGGATTTTGAATTTGGGTGGCAGGTATAATATATTTACCAATTTTCAGAATGGAAATTTATCTTCAAATTTAAGGTGGTATTTATTTGAGATCCCTGTAATTTATCAAATTGTGATTGGCTATACTATTGTCAATAGTTATTTAATATTAAATAGTTTAATTTTAATAATTACAATTATACTTGCATGCAAAATTATTTTGAAATCCTGAAATTGTAATTTCGAAAAAAAAGTCAAAATAGTTTTTTATAGAAGACAAAATTATTTTACTTAAAATCTGAAATTTTTTGATTACCAGATTTATTCTTTGATTAAATATATACATAACTAGATACTTTTTTTACTTTTAAATATAGAATAGATTTTGCATAAATCTCAAAAAGTCAAAATACTTCAAAAATCCAAAATCAATTTTGGAAATATGTATAATTACAATTGCCTTCTTTCTTTAGAGTTCTGACAGAATGAAATAATTCCTTTTCTTTCTTTATAAAGTAAAAAAAGAACCATTGCACCAATTTTATCCAGTTATTTAAAGCAGACCTTTAAGGTAGATCTGATAATTTTTTTTTAAAAAAAAAATTACTTTCTTATAAAGATGAAGTATAAAAAAAAACAATATACACTTTTCTTTTTTTGAAATCATATTTGCAGAATAGGAAAGGTATATATAAATGTTGCAACGATGGAAGTAAGTACTTTTATCATTATTATTTTTTTGTTTTTTAGTTTGTTAAAAAATAAAAAAAAACTTATCTCTTCTCTTTATCTATATTCTCTTCTCTAAGTAATACACTTACTTTTTATTTCTTGAAACCTCAAAATTACATTTATCCGGATGTTATAATGTTTGAAATAAGTACTTTTATTTTATTTTTTTAAAAAAAAACAAAAAATACTGTACTTACCCTTTCTCTTTATCTACCTTCTCTTCCTTAAATAATACACTTATCTCTTATTCTTTAAGACCTTGAAATCGTATTTGTCAAGGTGATATAATGTTTGAAATAAAAAAATACTTACTTCTTCCTTTATCTACTTTTTTTCTTTACTTCCTTTTCCCCTTACCTATCTTCTTTTTCCTAATACACTTATCTCTTATTCCTTGGGACCTTGAAATCAAATTTGTTGAGGTAACATAATATTCAAAATAAGTACCCTTATTTTTTTTAATTAAAAATACAAAAACACAATACTTATCTTTTTTTTTATCTACCTTTTTCCTTTACTCCCTTTTTCTTTTATCTACATTCTCTTCCTTAAGTAATACACTTACTTCTTCTTTCTTGAAACTTTGAAATCACATTTGTCAAAGTAATATAATGTTTAAAGTAAATACCATTATTTTTTTTAAAAAAAAAAAATACAAAAAACACTATACTTGATTTTTTTCTTTATCTATTTTTTTCCTTTACTCCTTTTTTTCTTTATCTACCTTCTCTTCCCTAAGTAATATACTTACTTGAGATCTTGAAATCATGTCTATCAGAGTGGCATAATATTTAAAGCAAGCCTCTTTCTTTTTTTTAAAAAAAAACTTTATTTTTTAAAAAAAAAAAAATAATAATTTTATCTATCTCTTCTCTTTATCTATCTTTCGTTCTCTAAGTAATACACTTACTTTCATTTCTTGAAATCTCAAAATCATGTTTGTCAGGATAGCATAATGTTTGAAATAAGCTTTTTTTTTTTAAAAAAAAAAAAATAAAAAAATATTTTTACTTAAAAATAAAAAAATATTATATTTTACCTTGGGACCTTAAAATTAATTTGTCAAGATAGCGTAATATAAAAATGAATTATTTATTATAATTAAATATATGAGTTTCACATTCTGTAATACATTATGAATATTATAATTAGATATTGTTAAAGCTCACACTAGTGATAAATTATTATTTTCACAAATTAAAAATATAAATATCAATAAACAATTATCTACTGTAATTAAATATATGAGTTTCACATTCTGTAATACATTATAAATATTATAATTGGATATTGCTAAAGCTCACACTGGTGATGAATTTTTATTTTTGCAAATTAAAAATATAAATATCAATAAATTTTAATTTAAATAAATTTGTATTTTTTTTTTCAATAAAATTTTATTTTATAATAAGTTTATCATGTCATTAGATAGTGAATATGATAGTGAACAAGAAAATATTACTAATAAACTTTGCATTAAAGAAGAATCAACTTATCTCTTTAGTAATAAAATTTTATATAAAGAATGTAAAAATAATATTATCAAGTCTAGTTTTAATTATCTTATAATAAAAGGTGTATATCTAGTTAATTTTGAACTTTCAAGTAAAAAACAAAAAACAAATAATTCAATACCAAGTAAAATCAAATATTCTTGACAACATTATAAAATTCCATATAATTACATTGTAGAAATAACTTGGAGTTGTGCTATTAAAAAAAGAACAGTTCGATGTGAAATTGATTATAATAAAGATACTCATATATATTAATTTCAAATTAAATATGAACCAGATTTTTAGCAAGTTGTTTTTTCAAATATATCTCTTACTACAATAATAAAAATTTATAAGTAGGTAATTAATTATATTTGTTTTATAATTCTATTATCATAAATATTAATTAATTATTTTTTTAAGCCTTAAATTCAAATACAAAAACTACAATTTCAGGTTTACTTTTATTTAGTTTACAATTAAATAGTATATAAAAAGAAAGAGAAGCAAAAAGAAAAAGACATTTGATTAAACCAACTATTAATTGTACTTCTTCAACTCTTGAGAAATGTACAAAAAAAATAATAACAAAAATTCAATTAAATTTTAATAATGATATAAATAAAATATATCATCTATTAGATAAGATAAAATTAAAAACACTAGAATTTTCTATTAATCAAACAGAATATCAAGTAAATTTTGAATACAAGAATTAGTTAGATGAAAATAATCACATTAAGTCAATTGTAAAAGTTATTAATTATAAACAAATATTAAGAAATTCTTATCAAGATTTAGTTACAACAGATTATCATATGAAATACATATATTCAGTTTTTAATAAACAAATTGAAATAATTAATTATATGAATCAAATAATTAAAATTTCATTAATAAATATGAAAGGAAAAGATAAGTTGAAAAATATAAAAGTTAAAAAATCAGATATTACAAATGTAGATATTATAAAAGAAGTTACAGATACAATAGGCATGGATGTTCTTCGAAGTGCAAAAGATATTTTATGTTACATTATAAAAGAAACAAGTTTTAAATTCATCAGATCTAATTATGTATTTGTGCATATCTGATAATAAGCAAAATGTGGGATGAAAAATAAAGTATGTTATGGTTACATTTATGATTTTAAATCATAAAAATAAAAGTCATGATGCTGATTATCATTATACTGTAGCATTATATTTAGACACTGAAAACTATGATACACTTAAATTTATTTTAAATTCTTTTTTTAGAGAGTTATGTTTATTTAAAGATAATAGATTAGAAGTAAATAGAATTTTATAGAAATTTGAACTTAATTTTAATTCAAATTAGAAGTTTCTTGTCATATGTCTGGAATTAAATAGTGCTAATTCAAAATATTTTTGTTCATGGTGTATGTGTTCAAAAAATTAACTTGAAAATTTACATAAAGATTAGTACATTGAAAAAAATATAAAAAAAATTTCAAAAAATTATAATAATATTCAAGGTCATATTACTTTACCTCTTTTCTTTATAATTTCAATAAATAATATAGTTTTTGATGAATTACATGTCTTTTTATAAATTACAGATTGACTGTGGGTATTAGTTGTAACTGAAATTAAAGAATATGATTTATTTAATAACTTAACAAGAAAAGTTATTGTAGATGAAATGCAAAGATTAAAAGTTTCTTTTTATTTTTGAGAGAATAAAGATTTTAAAACTTGTGAATATACATCATTTGTAGATAATGATAAGGAAATAGTTATAAAATCCTTTAATTTGCAACTATTTTTTTAGTCATCATGCGTAAATTTAATATGAAAGTTATGGGATGATTTTTATGAATTATACTGTAGTATGAAAAATAAAACTATAGATCCAATACAATTAAAAAAACAAGTACTTAATTGGTTATCATTATTTCTTACACTATCACAAAACAATCTTGATAATTTAAATTTTACACAAGGATTATATTTACCAAATCAAATAACTTTATATATGTATATGTTGGTTTATCATAAATAGGAGCTTTTAAAAAAATATCAATATTGGGGGATTGAGAACTTTTTCATATTTTGTAGTTGAAAAAAAGAACCATAATTAGATTTCAGCATTTTTTCATAAAACTCTTAAAAATGGAAGTAACCTTTTAAAAAAAAACCTGCTATTCAAGAAATTATTGAATTTGAAAATTGTACACTTTATTTTAATTGTAACCTTTTGAAAGAACCAAATAGTATTAAGAAACTTCAAATTAAGAAATACGCATGTTTAAAAAATACATACTTAAAATATAATTAAAATATTATTGAAATATTATTAAAATATACTTAAAATATATTTAAAATATACTTAATTATATTCGTAATAATCTATTTAAAATATTATTATTTTATGATTAAAATAGATTTAAAATATACTTAAAAAATACTTAATTTAGGTAATGAGTAAGTATGTTTTAGGTATATATTTAAAATATACTTAATTTTAAATATGTTTTAATAATATTTTAAGTATGTTTTAAGTATATACCTAAAATATACTTACTCATTACCTAAATTAAGTATTTTTTAAGTATATTTTAAATCTATTTTAATTATAAAATAATAATATTTTAAATAGTTTTTTATATACTTAAAAAATATCTAATAAAATATATTTTGAATATATTTTAAATATATTTTAAGTATATTTTAAATATCGTAATTTTTATAGGGATTATATCTATTGTTACTTCTCTCTTTATATAATAGATAATAAATACTAATTCTTAGTATACAATAGTGATATAAATTGAAATTGAAATAGTATTGGGTACATATTAATTATTTTTTTAATTGTATAAAAAGATTTATAATAATTATTAATAACATTTATTTTTATTTAGAGAAATTTCAAAGGTAATAATTATTTATTAAAAAAAAGTAATTAAAAATTATTTTTAAATTGTAAATTTTATTTTTATTTATTATATTTATTATTTATTGTTACTTCATTCAATGTATAATAACATAGATTAATAATATTGGATGTGTATTTAATTTTTTTATTTTATAATCGTGTTTATTAATAATTATTATTAATATAATTATTTTTATTTAAAGAAACTTCGAAAGTAAATAAATTATTTAAAAAAGTTATATCAAATTGAAAATTTAATATTATATTTTTATTTAATATATTTATAATTGAATTTATTAATAATTATTATTAATAATAATTATTTTTGTTTAAAAAAATTTTGAAAGTAGGTAAATTATCTAAAAAATTTATATTAAATTGAGAATTTAATATTATATTTTATTTAATATATTTATAATCAAGTTTATTAATAATCATTATTAATAATAATTATTTTTATTTAGAGAAACTTAAAAAAAGTATATTATTTAAAAAAAATTTATATTAAATCAGAAATTTAACATTATATTTTTATTTATTATATACACTGGTCAAAAATTGATAAAATATACATATATCGAGTACTCGATATGTATATGTTTTATCAATTTTCGACCAGTGATATGTAATGGTGATATAGATTAATAATATTAAATATATTTTTTTTATTTAATTGAAATTTATAAAAGAGTAATAATCATTATTTTATTTAATTTATTTTCAGAATTAGAATTTATAATTAATTTTTTTATATTAATAATTTAATTAAATATCCTAGAAACAAACAAATCAATATATGAAGATTGAAAATATGTAGTATATTAAATTACAAATTACATAATTTTAAAAAATGTAAATTTATTATATTTTTATAATAATAATTATAGTATAATTATTTTAGTCATTCAATATTATTAATTAATCATTCATTTAATTATTTTTATAATTATCAATTTTTATTTATTATTTTTTTATTTTTAATTTACATCATTGTAAAATATAAAAATTAATAAACAAATGTTCTGCCTTAAATATATTTTCATTAATTTCTTTAAAAATTTTATTTTTCCATTCTATTAAAATTTTTCCTCATAAAAATCATAGTTTTCTAATTATTTTTTATTTTTTTTGATAATTGTAATAATTTTTCAAGGGAATTTATTTCTTCTACTACTAATGTATTTTAAGAGGAAGAATCTAAACATATTATATAAGTTTGTTGATTTTGTGAATATTCCTTTTTTCCTCATTAATTAGAATTAAAAATTATATTTAAAACTTGATAAGTATCATGATCTCAAAATATGTATTTATAAAATCTCTTTGTATTTGAATAATAATGAACATGATCTTCAAAAACGAAAAAAAAAATACTTTCAGGACATGATATAGAAACCAACTTTTTTTCCATAGATTTAAAGTTCAATAACAACTTTTTATATTTCTACTATCAAAATTTGTTTAAATTCAGCAATAGTATTTTTTGATAACTCATCAAGATTTTGATAATGCTAATTATATCATTTTATATATTGTTTATGTTATGTTAAACCTTAGGATTTTTGAATATTTTTTTATAAATAGAACATATCATGTCAAGAAGTGTTAATAGAATTGATGGCATAGATTTGATAATTATAAAATCGTGATATCAAATATACTTAAAATATATATACAGTATAATGAGTAAATTTTATAAATCAAGTCTAATAATATTCTTTGCTTATCTAAATTCTCCAGATGAGTTTTTAATTATTGAAATAGGTTTTTGGTCTTGCGAATGGATTTTTACATATAGTTGCTATATTTTTGCTATTTTTTTTTGAGGTAACTATATAACTTTTTAAATTATTGTCAAATCAAAATTGCTTAATCATATAATATAAACAATTTTGAAATATTTTCTGAAATCAAAATTTGCTAATCAGCAGATATAATTACATTCAAATTCATTCTATGACACATATCACATAATAGATTAATTGTTGAAAGTAATTGCATAGAAGTTATTTTAGCGGAAATGTCAAGTTATACAAATTATTATAAATTGTAAATACATTACAAGAAAATTATGTGTTATTAATTATAATTAAAAATAGTTTGTTATCGATATCTGCTTATATTAAAATCTTATAATTATTTACTAGTGAAATTTATGAACTAGTTTTAGTACTTATATTTAAGAATAAACTATATGTCTGAATAGAATCTCCTTTTATAATCTACCATAACTATCATTTGTTAATTTCATATGTTTCATCAATCATTATAAGTGGTTATATACAACTAGTTAATATCTATACAGTTAATTTTAGATATCATAGATATCAGTTCTACTATATAATACCTATACTTAAACTCAAAATTCTTTACAACAAATTTTGTATCTTATTTATAAGTCAAATACTTTGTACCTATCATACTTTCAACATATGCAAAATTTATTACTTAGCATAAATCGATATTAGAGCTTAGTCTTACTATTTGAATTGATAATTTGGTGAATCACATTATTAATATAATGACTGAAACCCTTCACAGCTTTAAAGATATATGTATTTTTAACACCGAGCTTTACCCATAGATATTGACAAATAGAAAATAATTTTGAGTTGGATCTGAGTTAGACACTAAAGAACTAAAAGATAATAAGCTAACTAGATTATTTATATTCATAATAATTCATTATTGATATCTATTCCTTACAAAATACAATATTCTTGAAGAAATGGTTTGAGAATCTAATCTTTCTAAAATTAAATCACATATTCTAAAGTATATAGTTATTAAATCTAATAGGTCAAATTATTTTAAGTACAGTATTATACATGTTCTCAAAATTGATTTTGAATTTTTGAGATATTTCAACTTTTTGAGATTTATGCAGAATCTATTAAAAAAAGTATCCAGTTATGTGTATATTCAATCAAAGAATAAATTTAGGTGATCAAAAAATTTCGAGTTTTAAGTAAAATAATTTCGTCTTCTATGAAAAACTATTTTAACTTTTTTTTCTAAAATTATAATTTTAGAGCTTCAAAATAATTTTGCGTGCAAGTATATACAGTATTATCTAAATCCAATATAATTGATAAATATGTCTGGTTTTGATATTACAACTATTTTTGATAAAAAAGATAAAACATTACCTAAATCCTTTAATATTTGTTCTGGATATGATTTTAAATATACTGTATTATATATGGAACACTATATGAGTTTTAATGGGGATTTATATAAACAACTCTTTAATAATGAGAGATTATTTGACACCTTATTTACCATAAAACAGAACGAAACATCTGTTCAATGGACAATATGAGTCAGAGTACCTTTACATAATTTGTTAAATACTAGAAAATTTAGTGTATACCATTATTATTGTCTATTTATATCATATGGTCAAGATAAATTTGTTAATTTCGATTATCATAGACCGAGAATTTATAAGAGTCACATGATTATTTGTTTTAGTTGTTGGAAACTCATAAAAATTGATGATGTGAATTTTAAAAAATTATTTCATTTTACTAGACAAAGATATGTTGCTCATCTCATACCTAAAGACCTGATATAACAACATTGGAGTACAGAGTGTTCCAAAGCTATAACTAAAGAAGGCTCTGCAAGAATTATACAAAAGTGCATTTCACTTATTGAAAGAAAGAGTACCATCAAATGCAAAACTTGCTTGGAATAGTTTATCAAATAATAGCACTTCAGAGGATAAGAAATTTCTAGGTATAATATCTTGCAAAATAAAAAATCCTATAACTTGTCAACAGTTTGAGTTACATCTTGCTAATGAAATTGCTGAGTATAATAAATATCAAGGTTGACGCATGGTGCCTAATAGATATTATGATGAATATTATATTCCATATGATTGGATAGGTTCTAAAAAGAGTTAATTGCGAGTTAGATTTTGAAAGCAACTTTTAGAGCTTGAAGCATAATACACATATCTTTTTTCAAACATGAGAGGAAAAAGGAATAAAATCATCTGTGGTATTCCTGAGGGCTAGTACTTTAGACTTTATTTCATTATCTTTTCTAAAGGAAAGCTGGTAACATTTTTTACTTTGATTTTTATATGTCAACCTGTTTTTATAGATCACAAAAATTCCTAATATAGATAATAGATCGTGCTTGTTATTTTTTATTGTGAAGCAATGGCTACACTTTACACCTACTCAAACTTCAAATCGGCTGGAGACGATCAGCTTCTCGATAGAAGTGGCAAATAAGATGTATTTGATATTGATATGACTGAAAAATAATATATTCGAATCTTAACCAAATTGTAAATCCCTTATGTATATCGGTATAACACCAAATAATTTTTGATGACAGAACAATGACATCAACATGCAACGTGCATTATATTATGCGAACTAAATGTTGTTCTGTTGCACAACCTGTTTTAAATCTTTCATTTATGACACAAAACAAGTTTTCTAACCAACTTTTTTATTTCACGTACATTTTCATTTCACGTAACACTTTCATCACTTTCATTACACTTTGTATATTATCATTTCACTTACACTTTGTATATTATTATTTTGTGTACTATCCCTAAAGTCTTTACGCTTGGTTAGATACTTTACAAGAACAATGGCAGAGAGTGCTTATAATAGAATTTGTGCAACCATTCAGGTAAAATTGTCTTCAAACGTATTCAACAAACCAATTTTTTTGCATAGATCACCAGAGAGAATTGTGACCCCATTCGGCCCAGAAGGCAAGAAAGTAAGCCCGCCTTGTTGTCGGCCGATTTTATTGATAACAGTGTGGGACGTAATATGCCTTCTTTGGACGTACTATATCAGCCGACCCCCCGGAAGGCAACGCTACAAGAGCAGAACGAATACTTTGCAATGGGTCCGAAACTCTTAGCCGAGAAGATAGTAAAGATGGAACCAACTCAATGGTACCGTCCTCGAACAGTAAATCTCACATATTCGAAACGAAAAGGGAAAATATTGAGGTTCATGTTCGGTGCGTCGATTCGTTGCAGACCAGCGAACAAGGAAGCGCCAGCATCGAGAGGAAAAACAATGAAGATATTACAATTGGGTTCGAAGCATGCCCTAACCAAAGAACAATTGGCGAACTGCAGACATCCTTTGGGAAATTGTTCAGAATCGGTACCATGGGAGACGTTACGTGGACAACGGAAATCCCGACGAAACCGTGTTGTTTTGTATTCGCGCACCCTTGTCCTACCCAAGAAGTTAGGAGGACAATCGAAAGTTATGAATCCATGTTGCAGGTGTCAAAATGTGAAGGACAAGATGAAGCACTTTGCACAAATAAACTTGTGGTAGTTGATACATTTGCAAACGAGTCCGACCGTCGTCATCTTGCATCTTTCATTGGTTGTGAGCTTCCTAATGATGGTGATGATCCAAAAGAACTTGAATTTTATATTCAGTGGGTTGCAAAATTCGGCTTCGATCACATTATTATTATTGGGGAGATTAACTATGGAATGATTTTTTTAGACTGTTATGGTCGTGTATTTATGTGGGAGGATATGATGCAAGTTTTGTGGCCAATGGGAGATTCTTTGGAAGAGGTGAAATTGAACCATGGAAAAGATAAATTGTTCTGGGTTGTGGAGGATGATGGAATTGTATATGAGTTCGAACCACCACCTGAACGTACGTATGCAAAAAAAATTTTATGGCAATATGTTCATTGTTTACTGATATTTTTACTTGTATTCATTTTTTCCCAGATGTATACACCACCACAGAAAAGAGAAAGAACAAAAAATTTAAGAAAAAAAAGCACCAAAAACGTCATTAATATGGTTAAGAATGATAAAAATGACATGAAATAAACAACGTCCTTGATGTTACCTATACTAACGAATAATTAACATACGCTAAATTACATATTTTTATTCTGTGAAGTGATACTATATCAATCAATAATGTCAAGCTAATAAAGTTCCGGGTTTTTGCTTTTACATATATCATATTATGCGTTACAAAAATAATGCACTTGAGATTTTATTACTTAATCATTATGAATATTTAAAGTTTTAGATTTAGTCAATAAGACCCAATTCTCGAAGATGCTCTGGAATAACTATATATGGGTCTTCGTAATACCAAAAATATCTTAAAACGATCCAATTTTCTTCGCATAATTCTTTCTTGAGTTGATCCCGCTCTTGCTGTTTGATAAAATTATTCGGATCTCCTCTATGAAAGAATTTGTTATATTTTTCATATTGCTCTCCTTGGACTTCGATAGCAAAACCATAATCATAATATGGAATGTCAAGTTCTAATCCTTGAGGATATTCAGGTGTTATTAGAAAATCAGGTTTACGATTTTTTGATGGCTCCCCTAAATATTTTGATACAATTTCACTCTCACATTTATATTTTGAGCAATAGGGACACCATGTATTACCATTTTTAATACTTGCCAATGAAGAATTCCATTTATGACCTGACACATTTCCATCATAAGTGGGATTTACCATTAATATATTTATTTGAAATACACTCCCCACCTTTATTAAATGCAATATCAAGAGTATTTTTAGCTTGGCCCACACAATATGGACACCATGAGTTGCCATTTTTAATGCTATTAGAAGTTGTATACCATTTATGATTTTTTGCACAACTCCATAATAGTTTGGTATAACAATTTTTATATTTGGTTGAAAGACATTTTCCATTTCTATTATATGCAATTTGTTTGATGTCTTCAAGAGTATATCGAACATTGCATACACAATACGGGCACCATGTATTATGTTTGTTTACATTTTTAAAAGTTGCACAACTCCATAATAGTTTAGTATTACAATTTTTATATTTGATTGAAAGGCATTCTCCATTCATTTTAGATGTGTATTTTTTATAATCTTCAATACTAAGACTTCGGATTTGTGAGCATAGCCTACACTCTGTATGATGATTTTTCATATTTCCTAAACTTGTATATCAAATATGATTTTTAGAACATTTCCATTTTAAAGGCTCTCTACTATTTACATAAGATATTGATAAACACTCTCCATTTTTATCATATGCTATTTGTTTAGCAATATTGAGAGTATTCTTAACCTGACCTGCACAATATGGACACCGTGAACCTTGATTTTTGATATGACAAAATTTAGCAGTCCATTGGTGATTTTTATTGCATTCCCATAGCATTGAAGTTTCATTATTGATATACTCTTTGGAAAGATATCGTCCTTCTTGAGATTCAGCTATTTTTATTGTATTATTTAAAGATAATTTATTAGTCATTGTGATTAGTAATTGTATTGTTTTTTAATAATTATCTTTTAATTCTTGTTTTATTAAATAAAATCCAATGACTGAAGAGGAAGCTGTCACGGTAAGCCAATTAGTCAAATTCTTTTTAAAACATGAAGTTAATAGATATCAGAAAAAATTAAAATTTCAATGAAAAAGTTGATCATTATTGAATAATTCCTTATATGATACAGATATACCTGATCAAGAAACTCAAATCCAAGATATTGTCCTGACCTATAATCAGATACATAAGTATCTTTGCTTTACATGTAAGGAGAAAATTAATTCTCTGTCACTCTATCTCACTACGTAATTTATTATTAGCTTTATTCTACTTCTCAAGCTATTTAGTAATTTCTTGTATAAAAGGGTTAAAAGTTTTTTTGTTGAATTTAAGCAATTGTTGGAATAAACTATTTAACTCTTTTTTAACTCGAAATTAAAATTACAAATAGTGAAAAAATTACTTGCAAGTCTGAAGTCCCAATAATAAGTAGTAAATATACACTTTATTTATCTAATTTTAGAGGTGTATCTCAACCTTTCCTTATGTAAAAAAGATCTTCTTTTGCTCGGATTAAATCAATTACAATGAATTCTTGACCTTACAGATTTTTATCAAGTATATTAACAACATTATATCAATTTTTTATATATCACTTAGCAATATTAGCTAGTTTATCATATATATTACTGCCATTGAAGAGAACAATATAATTAAGATTTTTTCTTATTAATTTTGAACAGTCAAAGAAAAATTGTGTAATATATATACTACTAATATTAAAGTGCTGCCTTTCAATGAAGTAACGAGTAATTTTTTCTTGTATTTTTTTAAGTTTGGTATATACATCTTTAAATATAGTAATTGTTCTTCTCTTAGGAGAAAATTCTTCTATCTTTGATATTTTATCAAGTTTTATTACTCAGAATGTAATATTTTTATAATATGGTTTAGGACTATTTACAATAATACTATAACAATCATGCAAATATTTACTTTTTAATTTTTTAAGATGATATCTAATCAAAATTAAATCATTATTCTTAATATAACGTGTTCCATTTTTTTTTCAATAAACATTCAAAACATCTTATCTCCAAGTAAAAGACTAATAATTACAGTATGTTTATTTTTCTTAATTTAATTTATCCTGATACTAATAAGTTAAAAGGCCACTGCAGTATACCATTTAATAAGTTAAATCTTTCTGAATTTTTGTATTTATTGATATTAAATACAAATATTTCACATGGATCAAGCTTTTTTTTTTCATCCTAATCAAGATAAGTAATGCTAAATTACTATATCGAAAAATAATAATCTTTGCAGAATTATTCTTTATATAATAAATAACCTCTCTCTTGTAATTCACTTTTTATGTATAGCAGAAGGTTTATGTTAAATAATATTAATATAAGATCTATACCTTCTCGAGTACATATTATTCACTTTTTTTTTGGTTGCATGTCTTTTGTTAGTTCAAATCAATTTGTCCGCTCTTATGAAATATTGCATTCTAATTAAAGTACTGGATGCTTTAATGTTCCCATGTTAATTTTAACCTTTCGTTATATCTATCGAGCCTTAGTCCATCCAAAAATTTATCTGAGTATGATAAAAATTTCTTACTTACATCAGTAATTATATTAATTCAAAAACTTTTGAAATTATATCGCAATGTTAGATTTCGAAGGTTATTGATTGTGTCACAACCCTTCGAAATTGAAATTTAATGGTTAAATTTTGATATGTATTATTTTGTTATCGAAAACTTTCAAAGTTCAATGTTAAATTTTTTAATGATAACGTAAACTTTTGAATTTCAACAGCTAGTATTTTAATGTATTTTATTTCAAGTTTATCATTTTTGGATTACTTCAAATTTAATTGTTTTTATTGTAATTCAATATATATTATGGAACATTTCATTTCATAATATTTTATTATTTTCTGAATTTTTACATAATTTATTATTAATTTTATTATTAAAAAATGATAATAAATATTTATAATATTTTTTTTCTACAGTAGCAACTATAAGTATCTGATCTCCCATAATTTTTCTCATGGATAAGTATATTTAATAAAATTTTTTTATTAAAAAGTACATGACTAACAATGATAATTAATATATTGTATAGTCTCCATTCGAATCTATAAGTGCTAATACATGATGTCTCATACTATTTACCAATTTTTTAACAAGATCAGGTGAGAAATGGTACCATTCCTTTATTAATTCTTCCTTTAAACTTTTAGCTGTTTAAATTTTTTTTTTTGCTATATTTATCTTTATTAACTTTCAAATATTTTCTATAGGATTTTGATCTGGTGATATTGATGACTAGGGAAGTACCTTAATTTTCTTTTCCACCTTCTATTTTGCGTAAATTTTTGACCGGTGCTTGGGATTATTGTCTTCTTGAAAAAACCAATCTAAGTTATCCCCACTAAAAAACTCAGAGGCAAAAGGTAGAAGTCCCTTCTCATATACTTTACACATAAAATTGGCATTAAGGTTTCTTTGAAAATATACCAATTTACCAAATCCCAAAATCAAAAAACACCTATATACATGAACTTTTTGTAGATGCTTGATGGTACAAAATATTTTTTTCCTCCCAACAAACTGCTAAACCTTTTTTTTTTGTGGAAATAGTTGAAAGGTACTTTTGTCTGTAAAAATAACTCAATTCCAGTTAAAGTCTTGATGTTCTTTTGCCCACTGTAGCCATTTTTCCCAGTGGTTCTTGGTAAGTAAAGGTTTTGAAATTTCATTAATATATTTGCCTCCAGCTTCATAAAGGTATCATCTTATTGTTCTTATACTAACTTCAGCACCATGTTTATTCATTTTTTCTTTTATTTGATTGCTTGTTATATTGTGTTCTACCTTTGCTATTTTCGTTATTTGTTTATCTTACTTCTCAGTTGTGCATCACAGACGACCTGACCTTCCTTCCACTGGTCGAAAATTGATAAAACATACATATATCGGATACCCGATATGTGTATATTTTATCAATTTTCGACCAGTGTTCATCACTTAGATCTTTATTTTTACAGTATTTTTTGATCCAATAAATAACTGTGGTCTTACAACAGTGAATATAGGATGTTATTTTTACAAAATCCCACTTCGGTCCTACTGAGTGTTCATGTAAAAAAATTATTTCATATTGTTTTTCAAGAAAAAGTTTTATTTTTGTGACGTAACATCAGATATGTATTCAAAAATATCATATGATCCTGTGAAAGTACTGGTGATCAGGTGTCATGTCACACTTTATACCTGGAAAATTTGAGAAGTTTTTATAACTTATTATTTATTTATACAGGAGGTCAGATACTTATGAGCGCTACTGTATTTTTCTATACATTTTCATATGATGACATAATAATGTAGAATAACTATTTTCTATATAATTCTTAAATATGACACAGGTTTCTATTTTCTATAATATTATATTACTTGATATTTCTTTTTGTTTTTATTCTTTTTTAAAGATAATAATATTTTAGCTTTTGTTTTGTTTTTTTATAATTTTATGAAAGTTTGAAAAATGTTTATTTACCTTTTTAAAATTTTTTCAAATTTCTTTCAAATTTCTTATAAATTTTTTATTATAATAATTAAAGTTAATATTATTAATTTGAATTTTCTATTATTTGAACTATTAGAATATATTACATCGTATATCTTTAAAATACTCATATATAATTAAATATTATAACATTTTGTGATTTGAAGTAAATTAATTTTTTTAAATAAATAGTTTGAATACTTATATTGTTGTCATGAATATGTTAACAAAAGAAGAACCTGTTATAATTTTAAATATTACTATATAAAACCTTAATGTAATTATTTAATAAAATAAATTCTTTAAAAAAAGATCTTTAAATTACACAGAAAAATTTTAAATTTTTTTTACCTTATAAATTTACAGAAATAACTTATTAGTTTTCATTTCTTCGAAGATATTCTATTGATATATATATTATTAATATTTTTATATTACAAAATAAAATTACATAAATCAAGTAATAATATTACAAAATTAATGTATTTAATATAACAACAAAATAAATTATAAGAAAATATAAATATATCATTTTGAAGTGTTTTATAAATATATATTAAAATTAATGAGATATTCTTGAAAATAAACAAAGTATAAAATATATTTATTTACTTTTTAAGTTATAAAATAAAGTCAACACAAGTCAATAAATATTATTAAATATATTTTAAATTATTACCTTTTATTTGATGTATTTTGATATAATAATAATAAAAATATGAAGATATAAATTTATTTCTTTTTGAAGAGTTTTGTATTGTTGACTTTATTTCTTTAATTCTTATATATATATATTTATTATTAATATTATTATATTTAAAAGTATATTTTATTAGTTAAATTTCTTTATTTTATAATATTTATATTAATATTATTATTTATAAGTAACAGATATAGATCATTTTTGATTATAACGTAAGGTCGGCACATCTGGTTAATACCTTTAGTTGATACCTCTAGTAAATACTTCTAGCACAAATGACTCATTAGTCAAAAATAACTTATAGAATATCCTGGAATATAACAGAAATTTTAAGAGCTTTTTTGAGATTAGTAATTATAGTCTCACGACAAGATAATAATTTTGTATAAACAAAAGTAACTTTTACCTTTAAAGTTAGGACAGTTAGAACTTGGTTATATTTTAAACTCAATATATGTAATAAATTATTAATAAAAAGTCTTTGTGACAAGTAATAATTTGAAACTTTTAAATTCTTAGTGAAATACTTTCTTGATAATAATACCTTGCTTCATGATCTCAGTATTATTCTGTTTATAATTAACTTTGCTTCATGATCTGAATTAATTATATTAATTCTGTGTAAATTACTATAGTTTCTGTGTGAAACTGATAATATTCTTTGTAAATATCTGTTAATTTAGTATAAAAATCCTCATATCCTTTTAAATTCTTACGCTTTTAGCCTTTTTCGAACAAATCTACAATACCAAATTCTTTACCTTTTATATTTATAATATAAACTTTTCAACTTTAATATATTTGTCTAATTGTTTTGTGATCTTTTAAACAATAGTTTTCTTATTATTAGTTGTTAGTTAATTATGTTTAGTAAAGGTAATCACGGTCAACAGTATAGATTGTTTAGAAATTAAAAGTAATTATTTTGAAAATAAACAAAAGAATACATAGTTAAATAATAAGTCATATAAGATAACTGATCTTGTTACATAAACAAAAAAAACATTAACCTTTGAAGAAAATTTTGAAATGATAATCAACGATATGATAAACTTCAAAAGATATTGTTAATGATAAAATATTATTAAAATTGATATGATAAACTTTGAAGGATATCATTGACAGTACAAAATCAATTGAAAATCATAGTGATATAAATGTAAGTGATGACTATCGAAATGATATATTATGAATATCTAATATAAACGAAGGTTATTGATATGAAATTATTACGAAAATATTAATATTTGCAAAATTTTACACATGAAGATATCAAAATTGATAACCTTCAAAGGTTATCAATACAAATTTACTATGAAAACAATAATATTCATAAAATTTTGTACATGAAAATATCAAAATTAATAATTTTCGAAGGTTATCAATATAAATTTACTACGAAAACAATAATATTCGTAAAATTTTGCCATATGAAAATATCAAAATCAATAACCTTTAAAGGTTAGTAAAGATCTTTGAAAGATAACATATCAAAAACTAACAAAATACTTATATTAACGTTAACTTTTGAAGGTTTTTACTAAAAAAAATTTCCTGGTGTTATAATAGAAAGGGTAACTGATAATAATATAATTTGTAAAAGTCACTTTGTAAATGATGGTTCAACTGGTAATATGGGAAATCATCTTTATTGTAAATATGATTTATTAGAAGAAAAAAGACAAAAGATAATATAAAAATATTATATTATTATTATTATTATTAAATTAAATAGTAAATTAATTTATATATTATAATTTAGATTCAAGATAAGTTTACTTAACAAACTTTATATCAAGCAATAAAAGTAAATATTAAATCTTATAAAGAATCAAAAAACAATTAAATTTGATAAGCTATTGTTGAATGAATAGTTGTAGATAATTTATCACTTAATATTTTTTAAGGACAAGAATACAAAAAAATGATATCAATTGTAAATTCAGCTTTTTAAATTTCATTAAACAAAAGAATAAAAAAAATAATTATTGAAGGATATCAGAATGTAGTATATGAATTAAAAAAATTAATTATCTATACTTGCGAGACTATACATGTTCCCAAAATTGATTTTGGATTTTTGAGGTATTTCGACTTTTTGAGATTTATGCAAAATCTATT
>CAJVPK010000635.1:0-25241 GCA_910592015.1 Diversispora eburnea | reverse complement strand
GGTCTGCTATTTCATTAAAATGATTTCCTTCATGTGCTTTAACCTTATGTAATATGATTTGTAGTTTCAATTCATCTTCATAATTCCTACTCCTAAACCATTTGTTTTGTTTTTCATTGGCCCAAATATATACATATTCATTTGAACATTTTTTGTTTCATTGATTAAATTATTTTTAAAGATGTATTTGCAACTTTCTTCTTTTGCTCATGTTTCAGTTAGTCCTATTATATCAAATTCTTTTTCTATGCAGTAGTTCATTTGTTTAGCTATACTCATTATTCCCCTAATATTTTGAATAACTATTCTCATAAATTTTTTTATTGTTTTCTTCTTCTATATCTATTGCATTGTTATTCATATTAATGTTCAAGTTTGATATTTGATTATCATTTTTTTTAATTCCACTAATTATATCCTTGTTATTTTTTGTTTTTTCATTATTTTTGCTATTTTTTTTTGATTTTTTATTATATTCTGAGGTATAGTATAATATGTTATTTATGTTTAAATGTTTATTGTTTGTATTGTTTATATTATTATTTTTTGAGGTTTGTTCACTTTCTATTATTTTAGTAGTATTATTATTCATTTTATTATGATTCTTCGTCATATTAAAATTATTTAGTATGTTTGTTTATTTAATAGGAAATGCTTCTTATATTTTCCTGTTGTTTAGATAAATTAGACATATTTTCCATTCTTTCTAATCTTTTTTGTGTCTCAACATTAGATTGGTTCAACTCTGGTATTAAATTTGACAAAATTTTAACAGTATATGCTATTTGTTCTATTTGTGTTACTTGTTTTTCTTTTGTTCTTATATTTTCAGTAGTTGCATTATACACTTCCTTCACAGTATTATCTAAATATTTACCTTCCTCCATTACTTCATCAAAAGCTTCTTTTTCCATATATTCTTCCAAGGCTTGGACTCTCTCTTCCATGTCATTATTGTGTTGCTTAATATCTAATATATCTTGTTTTATTGTTTCGAAGTGTTTTCAATATGGTTTTCAAAATGCTTTCTTGGTTACTGTCCCCTTTCTTATTTCCTTTATCCCTGTTCACATTTCTTTTAACAGCATCAGAGTATCCTGTGCCTAGATCTATATGATCCTTTAAATTTTCATATAATCTTGGTCTATTAACTTTGTAAATGTGACCATATTTTTTAAAATCATTTATTTTTCTTTCATTTATCTCTTTTTTTCTTGCTGCAACTGGACATTTGAATACCAAATGATCTTAAGCATGTCATCAATTGCATGTTTTTGTTGTTGTATCTACTATTTTAATCTTTAAATCACCAGCTTCCCATACTTGACCTATAATTTTGCTTTTCTTTCTGCACTTCTAATGTTGCAAATGCCATTTTTTTCATTTTTTCCATATAAATTTCTTGAAAAATAACAAGTTTTAACTCCCATTTGTGCTACAATTATATATAACTCACGTGATAACATATTATTTGGTAAATTAATTACGTACATAGATTACGTAATAATGATGATTATTGCTACTTTATCATCCAGATCAGTCGTTATTATATTATTCGAATTTATCTGAACCAAAGATCTTACCACCAGCGAATCACATGCCATGTATAGAAAATATTAATTTTAATAATATTATTCTTTAATTTATTATTAATTATAAGTAATTCATGCTTATGATAATGTAATAATGATTAATTTTGTAGATATCATGATTGATAAAATAAAGAAGGAACGTGAAATGTAAGATTTATTATTTTTTATTTTAAAAATTTAATATAAAATACCACACCATTTTTTCTTTTTTTTTTTAATTATTTAGTATCAAAAAGTGGGAATTTTCACTTTCGGTGGTAAACTCACAAAGAATAAATTCGAGAGAGAGATATATGCATATATGTAAAAATATATGACATGTTATTATTAATTTAATTAATTAATTGATTAATTACTCTCACCTTATGATGACAACAACATTATTAATATTAAAAAAAAATTATTATTCATCTGAACAATTTGCCTTTTTACTTTTTTTTTTGAATAATTTATTTTTCAAAATTATTCTTTCTTTTTGAACAGTTTTATTTTCGAAAGGAAATTGTTATTATTTTTATTATTAAAAATTTAATTCTTTTTATTTATTTCGATTCTTCCTTCATTTCTTTATAATTAATCTATCTTACTGACACATCATCATCATCTTCTTCTTCATAATTATCATTACCATCATCTTGACTATTATTATTATTTATTATTAGTACTTTTTCTCTTTTAGAAACCCCCCCAAAAAAACAAAAAATATCAATACACAAAAACTACCATAAATATGATATTATAAATACTGGTCTCAAAAAAAAATTTTTTTTTTTACTCTTTATAACTCTATATATACATAACTTTAAAAATTTTCCTTCCCTTTTTTTCTGACTTTTTTTTTGATTCATTTTACACGACATGTAGTGTTTCAAATGGGTAAATCAATTCATTATTCATTTTTTCAAAATTGGAGGTTTTATTTTTGTACAGTATATACATACATTTTACTCATTTTTGTTAATTTTGTGTTTTATTAAAATGCGTTGGGATAATTATAATTATTATAATATTAATAAATAAAAAATAAATATCCAAATTAATTTCAATAAACTAATGAGAAGAGAAAGGCTTCCGTAATTTCTAGATTTTCACGAACGAACTCATGATTTTTATTAAGACATGATATCGATTGAAATTAAAATTAGGCTGATATAACACAATTTCTAGAATTTGCATTGTAGTGTGTAAGTCGATATACACATCTGGTCTCCCAAAAGATCTTGGATGAAAATTAAATAAGCAAGGTAATAATAATAATAAAATTTTACACTCAATCATTGCATTGCACTTACAATAAAATTACTAATTGTCTCGGAGAGTTTCTTGGACTAGAGTCTTATATTTAACATTAATAAAAGTCAAATTTTGAATTATATTTTATATATTTATTAATTAATTAAAAATCATAGATGGTCAAATGAAAAGATAAAATTTAAACAATAACAATTTTAAAAAGATGATAATAAATAATATATTCAGTTTCATTATATAAATTGATTTTCATATATTTAATTCAAATAATTTAAAGATCATTAATATCAATAATGTCAAAATCTAAAGTTAAATTTTGTAAAGGAGGTAGAAAAGATAAAGGTTTACCATTGAGAGATGCCTCAGGATGAATAGGTTCATCTGATGGTTGAAAATCCTCATTTTTCATTTCTTGATCTGCATTTAAAAACGCATGTGAATCTTCTGTTTGTTCATTTAATGTCAAATTAGCAATCCATTTGCTCACTAGCTCAATAATTTTTTTTGCACTTGGACGTTCAGATTGATCTTTATGCCAACACTTTTTCATCAATTCTACAAAACATTGTGGTGTGCCTTTTTTGATTTTTGGTCGAATTCCTTCAAGAATTTCTAAAGTTAATTCTAAATTATATGCTCTGTCAGAAAATGGAATCTTTCCTGTTGATATTACCCACATAATAATTCCAACACTGTATATATCAGAAGCTTTAGTATACAGATTTTTATTTAATTTCTCAGGTGCGATATATGGCAATACACCATACTTTTCAGATGATGTAATTTCTTCTAAAGGTCTACAAAATCCTAAATCTCCTAATCTTACAAATTTTAAATTATATGCTTCAGTAATCATTAAATTACCAGGATGAAGATCACAATGAATATATTCTTTATCATGAATATCATTCAACCCTGAGATAAAAGACTGTAATAACCATAATCGTTCAGTCCATGGTAATGTTTTATTTTGTTGAAGATAATTTCTTAAATTTCCATTTTTCATATATCGTAAAACTATTAAATATTCCTTTGTCATTGGATCTTGAGTTATACCCAAAATTGGCAGAACATATCTTGAACGACAGTGGAAATTTGCCAACAACTATATTTATAAAATTAAATAAAAATTATTTATTTGTATAATACAAAAAATTATTTTTATTGCATTTTAATATTTACCTCTTTTTTAAATTTAAGGCCCATTTCTTTTGAATTCCTAAGTTTTTTCAAAGCAACTTGATTGAATTTGTAGATTTCAATCAATTCTTCAGGCATATCTATCCATTCTGCTTTCCAAACAGTACCAAATGATCCTTCATCCAAATATTCAATATTTTTTAATTCATTATAATCTATCCATCTCCAAATTTTCCATTCATCTGCATCTTCATCTAACTCTGTAATTTGAGTCATTGGCATAATATCATCTCCCCAAAATCTTTTTATATAGGCATAATCAATTCCTTTACAATACTTACATGAATTTTTTCGTATATTTAGATCCCCACAATTATAGCATCTACCAAAATCGTGAGAATATTTTTTGCAGATTTTAATGCAACCATTCTTTTGCCAACAAATACAGCAATCGTGATTTTTAACATTTAAATCTTCAATACTGTTTAAATTTTTAATGGATGATTTAGAAAGTGTTAAACTGATATCCTTTCTATTTGTATTTTGGTTTAAAATATTTTGATATTTATTAGCTGTTGGGATTTCAAATTCTTCTCTATAACACGATTTAATTAATTGCTCGGTATGATTATCATTTGATTTTAAAATCCACCGAACTCCTTTCTCTTCATCTATTGTGGTTCCAATTCCATTTAAATAACAAATACCAAGATTATTCTGTCCCTTAACATTCCCTCCTTCAGCAGATTTCAAGTACCACTGAAATGCTTTTTCTTCATCTTTTGTTGTTCCAATACCATTTTCATAACAGTATCCAAGATTAAACTGTCCACTATTATTTCCTCCTTCAGCTGATTTTAAAATCCACTCAAATGCTTTCTTTTCATCTTTTGTGGTTCCATTTCCATTTAAATAACAATCTCCAACAATAAATTGTCCAACATCATTCCCTCCCTCAGCTAATGTCAAGCACCACTGAAATACCTTCTCTTCATCTTTTGGAGTTCCAATTCCATTTTGATAACAGTACCCAAGAATAATCTGATCATCACTATTCCCTCCTTCAGCTGATTTTAAGTACCACTGAAATGCTTTTTCTTCATCTTTTGCAGTTCCAATTCCATTCTGATAAGAATATCCAAGACTATACTGTCCTTTGCTGTTCCCTCCTTCAGCCGATTTCAAGTACCACTGAAATGCTTTTACTTCATCTTTTGTGGTTCCAATTCCATTTTCATAACAGTACCCAAGATTAAACTGTCCATTAGTATTTCCTCCTTCAGCCGATTTCAAGTACCATTTGAGTGCTTTCTCTTCATCTTTTTTCGTTCCAATCCCATTCAGATAAGAACATCCAAGATTGAACATTGCATTACTATTTCCTCCTTCAGATGATTTCAAGTACCATTGAAATGCATTCATTTCATCTTTTGTTGTTCCAATTCCATTCTGATAACAAACTCCAAGATCAAACTGTCCAATACTATTCCCTCCTTCAGCTGATTTTAAGTACCACTGAAATGCTTTCTTTTCATCTTTGGTGGTTCCAATTCCATTTAAATAACAAAAACCAGTCATAAACTGTCCCTCACAATTTCCTCCTTCAGCCGATTTCAGGTACAATTGAAATGCTTTCTTTTCATCTTTTGCAGTTCCAATTCCATTCTGATAAGAATATCCAAGATTATACTGTCCTTTGCTGTTCCCTCCTTCAGCTGATTTCAAGTACCACTGAAATGCTTTCCCTTCATCCGTTGTGGTTCCAATTCCATTATGATAACAGAATCCAAGATCATACTGTCCATCACTATTTCCTCTTTCAGCTGATTTCAAGTACCACTGAAATGCTTCCTTTTCATTTTTTATTGTTCCAATCCCATTAATATAACAATATCCAAGATTAAACATTGCGATACTATTTCCTCCTTCAGATGATTTCAAGTACCATTGAAATGCGTTCATTTCATCTTTTGTTGTTCCAATTCCATTCTGATAACAAACTCCAAGATCAAACTGTCCAATACTATTCCCTCCTTCAGCTGATTTTAAGTACCACTGAAATGCTTTCTTTTCATCTTTGATGGTTCCTATTCCATTTAAATAACAAAAACCAGTCTTAAACTGTCCCTCACAATTTCCTCCTTCTGCTGATTTCAGGTACAATTGAAATGCTTTCTTTTCATCTTTTGTAGTTCCAATCCCATTCTGATAAGAATATCCAAGACTATACTGTCCTTTGCTGTTCCCTCCTTCAGCTGATTTCAAGTACCACTGAAATGCTTTTTCTTCATCCGTTGTGGTTCCAACTCCATCCTTATAACAACATCCAAGATCATACTGTCCATCAGTATTTCCTCTTTCAGCTGATTTCAAGTACCACTGAAATGCTTCCTTTTCATTTTTTATTGTTCCAATCCCATTAATATAACAATATCCAAGATTAAACATTGCATCACTATTTCCTCCTTCAGATGATTTCAAGTACCATTGGAATGCTTTCCTTTCATCTTTTGTGGTTCCAATTCCATTTGAATAACAATTTCCAAGAATAATCTGTCCAAAAATACTCCCTCCTTCAGCTGATTTCAAGGAATATTGAAATGCTTTCTCTTCATCTTTTGCTGTTCCAATTCCATGTAAATAACAGTATGCAAGACCAAACTGTCCATCACTATTTCCCCCTTCAGCGCATTTCAGGTACAATTGAAATGCTTTCTCTTCATCTTTTGGAGTTCCAATTCCGTTTTGATAACAGTACCCAAGAATTGACTGTTTAGAACTATTAGCTCCTTCGGCTGATTTTAAGTACCATTGAAATGCTTTCTCTTCATCTTTTGTTGTTCCGATTCCATTCTGATAAAAATATCCAAGATTTAACTGTCCATTACTATTCCCTCCTTCAGCTGATTTCAAGTACCACTGAAAAGCTTTCCCTTCATCTTTTGTTGTTCCGATTCCAAAAAAATAATAATCTCCAAGAATAAACTGACTATTACTATTTCCTCCTTCCGCTGATTTCAGGCACGATTGAAATTCTTCCTTTTCATCTTTTGTAATTCCATTTTCATTACGATATATATTTTCCATTTATGCGGAGGGGATTAGTTTAAAAAAGAATAAATTTTAGAAATTTAATATATTTTGTATATATAAATTCAAGTAGATTTTAATGTGACACGGTTATAAGAGATAGTAAAATTTTATTCCAATAAGTAATTTTATAAGATGTGATTATGAATAATTTTTGAGGAGACCGGAAGTTGAAATTTACGTTAGTTTATAAATATTTTAATTCATGTCGATCATTATTTGTTAATTTCTAAAATCGTCGTCTTAATCTTTTCTACTTTGGTAAAATTACATCGTCGATCTGCTTTAACTGCATAACTCATTGTTTGCTTTTTTTGAAGTTCATAGTAATCACTTCCTTTTTCCTTTGTTTTTTTACTTTTTATAAATAACTGAATGATTCCTTACAAGAATAATTGTACAAAAATGATAAACACTTTTTTCTGTACGTACAAAATTAAAAATTTATCTCTCACCTCATGATAAGAAACCATTTTTTCGATAAATTTAATTTAATTTTTTTGCGTTATAGCTTTTCTACTAATGTATGATACAACTATATTAACCTTAATAATAAAAAGAATAACCCAAAAATTTTAATATTTTTTCGTGTTTTTTTTTTTGCCCAGAAAAATCTTTACGTAAATTTGTACGAAAGCATGTATCTAAAATATTTAAAGAAATAAATATTGCAATAGTTTTGGACGATAGTTATTGGATCGTGTTTTAAGAAATAATCATAAGTATAAGCCCCAAAACCTGAATATATTCACTCACATTAATGAATTCTTTCATTTAATAGTGTCAATTATCTAAGAATGATGATTCTTTTATGCACCAAAATTTTTTTGTTCAAGAAAAAATGAATGGTGATGGGTGAATGGCTAGGTATTGTTATAATTGTCTTATTAACTTTGGACATAATTTTTAAAAAAAAATAGATATAAAAGGATTATTATCAGAAAAGTTTAGGAGTCTCATAGTGATCGTTGTGGATTCGTGATAGTAATCAATATCATGGTTTATATTTATATTACTAATTTATAATTATTTGGATTATTATTATTAATCATTTTTTATTTTTTATTATTTTTTTCGAATTTTTGCTTTTAACGAAATGTATTATTATATTATTGTTTTGTTATTATTTATGAATGAATGAATGGATAACGTGTTCAGATTTAATTCATTCAAATTCAATTTATTATTTATTATTTATTATTTATTACTAGTATCTATTAGAAAGTCAAAATATATTAATACTATAAAACCATAAGTTCATCATTACAAAATTAATCAACTCGAGAAAAAATATAAATAAAAAATTGTTAATAGAGAAAATAAGAAACTTGTGATGTTGAGAAATCAAAGGTTAGAAAATGTTCGAATGATTAAAGAAAATAAAAAGTATATTGGTACACTTTATTTATTTATTATTATTAATTAAATATTTAATATTTTATTTATTTTAAATTATATTTATTAAATTAACTAATATTCAATAATAGAGAGAGAGCAGATATAAATGATTGATTGAATAAATACCTTATACAAGCAAAATAGGAAAAGCAAATTAACCGGGTTTTTTATTTATTTATTTACTCTGTATCTCTATATTGCTAAATAAATAGTATCAACTCAAATGATAATTTATTTAATCTGCATTAGACGCACATATAAATGGACGATTGAATTTAATATCATTACTGGAGATTTGCCTCGAAAATCATTAATAATATCATCAATAATAATGAGAACAATAATAATAATAATCAGGAAGATGATGGAAGAAAACGAAAACAAAGATGAATGAGATTAAAGACACTAAAGAAATGATTAAAGACATCTGGGCAAAAATTAATTTCAAAATTAGAAAAACATTTTAATAATCAACGGAACAAATTCAATGTTGAAATATCAGTTGAACGAAATACTTGACTATTGAAAGAGATTCAAAAAATAAAGACAGATTAAGGTAATATTTTAAGATTTTATTTTATTTATTTTATTTATTTATTTATTATTTATTATTTAAAATAGAAAGACTCAAGAAATCAAGGAACCACAAACTATGTTTAAAATGCCATTCTTCCAATTCGATCAATTCGATAATCATTCTATTTCTTTATCAAATGATAGTAATGTTAATAATAGTTTAGATGATATTAACGAATTTGAATGGGATATGGTAAATATCTTATTATTATTTCAATGATTTCATATACATCCAAAATTTAAAATAATAATAATTTAGAGTATTTATTTTTCACAGTTCATCACATTAAACACCACAACATTAATAATTAAATCTTAAACTTTTAAGATTAACCAGATTATCTAAAAAATTTATTAATTCAAAGAATTCGGGTAATTTTGATAAATTTATATTATTATTTTTATTTATAAATTTATTATTTTTTTTATATTACATTTATTTTATTTTTCTTACAGCTGGTGAATTGATAATAATAATAATTTAATTTTTATTCATGCGTCAAAAAATAAAACCAGTTTCGAAACAACATTAATATCACCATCAAAAATACAAACAATACAATCATCAAAAATACCGAAAACGCTACCATTAGATATGATTAATAATCAAGATAATGAGGTTTATCATTATCAATTCCAACTATGATAACAATCATAATTGCCAACACCACTAATAATACTAACACCTCTAATGATAGCGATGCCAACATCATAAACACGATTAACACAAATAATTCCAAAACAAAACAACACCAAAAACATCAATTTAATAAGAAATAATAATTGTGATGATAATTTTATTATCATCAAATTTATAGTATTTAATTATGTCGTAGTTAGAAACGTATAATGTTTTACTTTGAATGAAAGTGATCATTATTTATTACATACATATAGACACAAATTATAAAATAATATATAAATAATAACATCACATCATTGCATTTGATCTTCTGTTTTCTTTTATATTATAAAATCACAAAGCAATATTAATCAAAAATATGAATTCTGATAAAATTATTTATACGTAAATTCATAAAATAGATTTAAGCATAATTAGAATTCCTATTTTTAAGTGCATTTCGTTACATGATATATGTTTTTAATTTACAATTAATTTTAATATAAAATATAATTAAAAAAACAAATTTATATTTCTGGTATTAATAATTTTTTTATCTAATTTAAAAATTTTCATTTATTCTTGCAAAATTGTTATCATACATTTTTTAATGAATGTTGTCAACCCGACCTTTTCCACTGTTAATTTCAACATCATAGGGTTATTATCCTAAACAGCTCTTTACTGTAGTATATTGTCCCAAATCTACCCTTTGCTATTTCGTTAATATCTCTAAATATATAATAAGGTATCTATCCTATTACTTTCCAATGATTATTTGCATTTTTTTGAGCATCTTGAAAATAAAGCAAACTAAAATACTGTACTAATTATAAATTAACGAGTGATGATAGATAATCAAAAATGCCGTGAGGTTTGATAATGATAAATCAAATCCATTTTGAATAAGTAAAGTCCTAGCTTTAGTATCCATACACGATATATAAGTTCGAATAGGT
This sequence comes from Diversispora eburnea, assembly GCA_910592015.1. Classification (NCBI taxonomy): domain Eukaryota; kingdom Fungi; phylum Glomeromycota; class Glomeromycetes; order Diversisporales; family Diversisporaceae; genus Diversispora; species Diversispora eburnea. Next base: position 14,613 of record CAJVPK010000635.1, on the reverse strand, counting down.
AATGCTTTCTTCCTCAACTCATGATCAGTAAAATATTCCTGACCCAAAGCTAATTCCAAAGTAAAGGTATAGTAACTTTACAGAAAATTCGATTAACTAATAATGATGAAAATAAATCTCGTGTTGAACGAGATGAGATGATTAAACATTATTTAAAATTATGATTAATTTGCCATTTTTTTATAAGAAAAAACAGAATTAAAAAAATAATAATCACATTTACCAAAAAAACACACAACTATAATATTTATTGATTGACGAATTGCTTATCAATCTCAATCCAATCAAGAATAATAACAAAAAAAAATGGTTTGTTACATAAAAATGGAAACATAAAATAAACAAATGGAATAATGAATATAAAAGATTCGGGAAAGCAATAAAGTCAATAAAGTTAAAATTTTTTTTTTAGAATTGTTTTTTCTATTAAGAAATATTTAATAAAGATAATTATTATTGCAACTTACAAATATACTGTCTTGGTATAATTATAGTTTTTTTTTTCGGTCATAATTCAGTAAATATTTCTTAAGAGTTATAATATTGGAATTGGTTTTTAATAACTCCAATCGAAAGTTTCAAAATGAAATGATTAATAATTCAAATAATTGTAATTTCTTTATAAATCAATTAATGAAGAAAATTCATTATTACTTTTAAACTGAATTTGTAATCAAACAGCAGGATTAAAAGCCATTCTGATTTATATTTTCCATTACATATTTTGGACATTACAAAGGCAATCTAACAAAAACAAATAATGAATAAAATTAATAATGAACAAATAAATTATGATCTCTTTTTGGAATAATAAATCTAAGTAATAATCTATGTTCGTAAAACTGGAAAGAAAATTGGCTCGATAATTCTATTTATATCATTTCATATATTAATTGAAGCCATGAAATATTATAAAATTTATTATAAAACTTATTATATCAGATAACATACGAAATTTAAATTACATTTAATTTTGTTTATATAAGCTGCTGCGATTACCTCGTCACAGAAACTATTCATTTTAAATTCAATTCCGAAAAATTCAATCTGAAAATTATAGAAATCATTTTAGACAAGTCAAAGAATATTTCTAGCCTTCATTCAATAATTATTTATTATTAATTATTTTTTTTTTATAAAACAGATGACAGATTACAGATGACTTTAAACGAAAAAGAATTGCCGAATAGCTTAATGAATGGCTGCAAAGATAAAAAACATTATATTATTTTTCAATCCCAGGCTAAGCAACCGAGTTTATTTTTTATTATTTTATTTATCAAGCATCAATAGATAATAAAGTGTTTTTTGATATTTGGATATGATAAGTTTTGTTCATTTGTCAAAAGCCCTATTAGTAAATAATCTTGCATAAAATTTGTTCTGCATTACTGCAAATAAAATTTTGAATTAACGATAATGTCTAGTTATTCAAGTCTCGAATTCATTTGCAAAATTTATCTGAACCTTTTTAATTTAGTCTAAGAAATTTCATCAAAAGAAACATATTTCTTTCGACAAAAAATTAATAAAATTATGAACTTTCATTTCGAAGAAAAAAATTGATAAAGATATTTTCCGAAATTAATAAACCACATCTGCCATTTTTGATTTACTAATACATCAATAAATTTTTTTAGGCGTAAATTTTCGAAATATTACGTAAACATTTCAGAATTTTACGCTTAAAAAAATCCGTTTTTGAATTCGCTAGTGATTTATGTGACAGGGAGCGATTTCTTACTAAGATGTTTCTAAGATGAATCGACGCCCATGTTCCTGGCTACATGTTTATTTGTGCATTATTTTTATAACATCGATATTCATAGAAATATTCACGTTTAGATTTGGACGTTCGTGAAAATTTTCAACTAAAATTTTACGGAAATTTTCGAAAATCTCCGTACTATCACGAAATATTACGTAAAAATTATTTGCGAAATTTTTCACAGACGTCCGACATTAAACGTGAATATCTCAATGAATATCGAAGCTACAGGAACGAAAAATATATTAACATGTAGCCAGGAATAAGGGCTTTTGATCGATCTTAGAAATATTTTAGTAGAAAATCGCACCCAATTACGTAAATCGCACTCAAAGTCAAAAACGGAATTTTGCTATGGTGTAATATTACGTAATATTACGCCTACTGATTTCCTGTATTTGTTCGGACGATCGACTGTATAATGTTTCTTTACTCTTTCTTCTTTAGCTATATTCATTTAGTTGAAAAATTAATGAAAAATCGAATAAAAAAAAAAATAGCGAAATTATTGAAATGAAAGATGTAATTTACATTTATCAATGCAATAAGGGTTCCTTTGTCAGATGTACCGGGAACCATTGGTAAAATCTTTTTACAAACCGGTCTTTCAAATCCTAATAATAAAATATAATTGATTTATGTTTTAAGTAATAACAACGTAATCTAATTTTTTCATTTAATTTTTAATTTTAATTTAATACTCAATTTCATTGTTCGTTCCTTATTTGGATACTCATAATGATACTGAATAACCATAAATCTTGAAAATAATATTTATACATAAACCAAAATGATAATCCGTTTCTTCTCTAGTCCAATCTTTATCTAAGTAAAGTATTTTAAAAATGAAATTAATTTTAAAATCTTTCTCTCTATTATTATTTTATTATTATTATTATTATTACCTGCCAAGTATTTCATATTATACTCTGATTTGAAATTAGCTTCATCAGAAGAACTTTTGTCTAATGATTTAATCGCAATTCATCGCTTCTTATATTATTAACGAAAGGTTTAATAATCTTAAAATTTATTATTATAATTATAAATTATTACTAATTATTTACTCATCTAAATAATTTTCTCGTAATCCACTTTAATAGCATCAAAATTACGACTCAACTTCTTGAAGACTCTACTGATTGTAATGCTACAATTGAAATTGCAAAGCATCTAATAATCAAATTTTAAAGTTGATTCTTATATTTTACAATCCCAGAATTCATTATTTTAAATAATTCAACGAAACTCTCAATAATAACCATATTAAAGTAATCGATGCCTAACTTAAGATTTCTATTAAAATATTTAATGTCATTATCAAGTATGCATAATCTCTTAAATTTATTATATATTTCTTTCTAGGAGCCAATGTATAAAGTATCCGGGGGTGGCCTTAAAGCCATGTTCCCCAATAACCCCCGGATCGCAAAAACTAAAAAAAAAGGAAATTAAAATATAAACCAAAAAAAAAAACTAAAATATAAACCATAAAACTAAAAAAAAAATGAAATTAAACATAATATAAAAATATCCGGGGGTGGCCTTAAAGCCATGTGCCCCAATAACCCCGGATTAACAAAAAACCAAAAGAGAAAACAAAATAATCAAAAAAGAAATCAAATAACCAAAAAACCAAAAAACCAAAAAAAAAAAAAAGAAATAAAATAAAAAATAAGAGGATCCGGGGGTGGCCCTAAAGCCATGTGCCCCAATAACCCCCGGACTAACAAAAAATCAAAAAAAAAAAAAACCATAAAAAAACCGAAAAATCAAAAAGGAAAAATATCCGGGGGTGGCCTTAAAGCCATGTGCCCCAATAACCCCCGGAAAACCAAAAAAAAAAATTAATGTATAAAATAATTTCCCTATATTATTATTTAATAGAAGTAAAATATAATCATTTCTAAGAATAAAAGTAGTCTCGATCTAACCCATCATTTTTAGTTTATAAATACTTTTTCTGACCGCGACCGTTTGTTTTTGTTTTATAATTTTTGTGATTGTTTGAGACCGACCGAGAGCTTCTGTGCAGTTTTCTTTAATTTCTTCAATCATTTTTGCGACCGTGCGCTTTAGATTGGCATCAGCATCGGTGGCAATTTTATTTTCAAGTGCCTTTTGGGCTGCTATCAACATAGCATTTTCTAATTCAAGTTCTGCCTTTTCGTAAATTAGTTTTTCGTTTTCTTGTTGAAATTCGTGGACGCGATTTTCCAAAATAACCTGTTCATCCTGCTTCTTTTGATTTTCTTGTTGAAGTTCATGGATGCGGTTTTCCAAAATAGCCTGTTCGGCCTGTTTTTTTTGGTTTTCTTGTTGAAGTTCGAATACACGATTTTCCAAAATAACTTGAGCTGCTCGATGGACGTTTTTTTCTAACTCGATTTCAGAAATTTGCAAGGTAGAGAAGTTAAAGGGAAAGAAGCAGCTAAACAAGTTTTTGGTGTAAACATAAGTTCTTTGAATGAACAAAAGCAACATTTTTATGAGCACAATAAATGGAGCTTTTAAAATTTCGAAGAGCATAACCATCTTGAATAATTTTTTTTTAAGAAAAGGAAGTGATGAAAGTATGGATATTTTTAAGAAAAAATTTTCAACAATTGGGGATATGGACCCTATTTATAATTAAATTATTGTTTACTTAAACAAGTTGATCAATATCAATAAAGATTTTGATAAACATAAACGCGTGAAATACGCGAATTTATTGTGTAACAAACATTTGGAATTACTTAATTTTTTTTCTAGTGTTACCTCCAATTTGCATATGTTTGTGCTAACAATAAATTTCCAAGACCGACAATTTTTAAAAATGTATATTTTATAATATCTCCGTTACCATTAGATAATGGATCGTTTGTAAAAAATACCGATTTTGAAGTTTCAAATCTTAAATATTCAACTTAATAATAATAAAATAATGTCCTTTAAATTTTTGACAAATTATCTCAAGATTTTTCAGAACTTTGTAATGACAAGAAAGAATACAATGTTGTTATTAAAGTTGATAAATAAGAAAACAAGAAATCAATTACTTTGCACTCGGTTGTCTTACGTTATCGTTAAACCTACTTCACTATAGAGTTAGAAAATACTGCCACAGTTGATAAAGGAGAAAACAAGAGATCATTTACTTCGCACGCCTACTCCTAAAGAGTTACAAAAATCATGTCAAAACTATTATTAAATTAAACACTTCTGCCAAATAATCATGATTATTCTTAAGTAAGTTAAATAATCTTATTTATTACTTTAAAGTGTTTCGATACAAGATGATTCAAAATTAATGATTTTATTTTATTTTACAATGTAACAATTTTGATTTTTTTTTTTTTCTAAAAAAAGATTCAATTGTCCTTTTTATCTAGATCATTCATACTGTACGTATACATTTGAAAAATCAATAATTTGTACAAAATTTTTAAATATCTAACTTAATAATTAACTTAATAATAATAATAAAAATGTCCTTTAAATTTTTGACAAATTATCTCTAACAACAAAAAAAATGTAATGTTGTCATTGAAATGATAAAGAAGAAAACAAGAAATCGTTTAATTCGAAAGTCTTAGGTTTATCATTCAACCCATCACCAAAGAGTTAGAAAACATTTGCTGCGAATGAAAATCATGTCGAAATTATTATTAAACTAAATATTTCCATTCAAATATTCGAAATTATTCTTAAGAAAGTAAAAGAAAATTATTCATTACTTTATTGTAGTAGTATTTCGATAAATCGATAATTTTAAATTAATGACTGTTGCTAATGAATTGGAATTCCAAGAACAATCAGAAAAATTGGAAAGTTAACTCTAAAGCTTCTTGGTTAAGAACTCATTTCTCTCGTATTTATCATTCAATCTTTGAAACAATTTTATAATGATATTACCAAACATCCAATTTAATTTTTGAATCTGAAGATTCACTTCATTCCAAGAATTGGCATTAATTTTTATTTTAGAAAGATATGAAAGATATTTGGGAGAAATTAAAGCCTTATAAAAATATTCTTGGTATTCAGCTTTGGGATAATTTACATCAATAACTCATATTTCCAAATCAACCAGTTAAATCCCTCGTTTTGTCGGCAAGAGTTATTTTGAATCCCGAATTATTTCAAAGAGTAAATGAATCAACCATAATCAACAAAGAACTTATAGTAGAAATTTCATCCTGGATTGATCACAAATCAACTATTTATTCTTTAAGAAATGCACTATATAAACTTCAATTGATTCTTCAAGGACGTAAAGATGATTTTCAAACCAAAAACATTTTGGAATATGTATAATTTACATGCTGGTACAGAGTGATTGTTAAAGTTTTGGGAACCGATTAAATTCTTGGAGGTTTAAATCCATTATCTTGGAATAATAAGAAATTTATGAGAACAAATGATGGCTTTATATTTTCATTGAAAAATGGAAATATTCAAAATTCAATTCTCAGCAGAATCGAAAATAAAAGTGTGCTTTTCTCTATATTATTATAGTTCTGCTGATCAAAAGAATTTTGGTTCATGTATTGGTAATGCTGAATTTTCATTAGAATCAGGTGTAATGATTTTACACATAAATGTTATAGAAAATCAATTAGAACAACTGATGAAAAATTTTTTATTGCAGATTATGAAGTATAAAAGATTGCTAAAAAATAATAAATTAAATAATACCAAATATGTAAAAATGTTAAATTTCAAATTCCAAATGTACAATGAAATATGCACTAACAATTCAGCAATGATAATGAAATCTATTTTATAATAGAGTCTTTAAATAATTTGGCATTTTGATATCACATAATCAAGAAATTAAATATTATACTAACATATGTTTATTAACATTATGATACCTTGATTGAATAAATCTTAGCAATTAATTAATTAGTAAATTTAAATTATTTTCTTATTCTTCATATTGTGTCCAGGATTTTTTTGAATTGATTGAATCCGGATCAGACAGAATCTGGATTGAATCCAAAAAAATGAAATCCAATATGGATTTGGATTGATCAAAAAAGGATTTGGATTGATCTATTAATCTGAAAGATCTGAATTCAAAAAAAGAATGAATTCTGTGATACAATAAATACTTTTTCATTTCACATTTAAGTATAACTTTAGAAAATACTTGCAATTAAAATAAATATCAATAGTTACTACATATAAAACTTTTTATTTTAATATGTAAGTGTTAAAAATAGTACTAAGTATCTATAAAGACAAGAAGAAGTTTCAATTTTAATTATATAGGTCTGTTCTTTTTTATAAAATATGTGAGAATTCTGAACAGTTAAATTTAATGAAGAAAATTTTTTAATGTCAATTATTCACACAATCTTGATGATATAAGTCTATTCTTTTTATATTATATATAACTTATTCTTATATTTACAGTTACTTAATACTATTTTTAATATGTACTTATAAAATAAAAAATTTGATATATGTCAATGATCGATGATTTTATATATTATTCAGTGTTAGTTCTATTCTTTTATTTTTATTTTGATTAGATTTATTATTATATATTTTATTATCTGTATTACATATATTATTTTATATATTAGCATGATTATTAATGTAAATCAGTTAGAAATTAATGTAACTATTATGTATTATGACAATAGATCTTTAGTGTAATTGATAGTGTTGCCACACTTGTGCAGAGTATTTCAAATAATTTTTCAAATCAGTCTCAAAGTTTGCATTACACAAACACAATAATATGCTCTATCTGCCAGTAGATCACAGCTAATACAATGATTTAACTGTCTTATCTTGAAACAGATAATAAATATATAATAAATAATAATAATAATCAAATAATAATCAATTAATCATGAAGGCACAGTGAGTAAGGTGAAGTAAAAGCAATTAACACAGTATCAAACAATATTTAATAATATTTCACAATATTACAATACAAGATATAAGTTTATTAAAATATAAAATATAAAGTTTTTAAAAGTAAAGTATAATTCAGTAACAGAAATATTATCATGTGTTAAGATGTCTATTTTATCATCCCTGTAGTAAATTTACTTTTCTATTTAATAATAATTAAGATATTTCAAATTATTCCATAATATTAAGTATTAATTAATTAACTAACTAATAAAAATACTGACTAACTTACTTCTGAAACTTACACCCAACAATAGTTGTATTTATATTTTTTCTTTTGTTTACATTTCATCCTTTATCATTGTATTTTCTCTTTTATCCTTTGTGCGTCATTCTTCATCATCTTTTATCCTTGTATGGTATCTCACCTGGGATAACAATTACTTGAATGTTCATCTAGTGCTACAAATTATCATCCCCTGTGACATTTTACCTGATTACCAATTTGTATTGCCAGAAACATTTCCTCCTTCAAAGTCAAGCTCCTGTGACTCTATATCCATTTCTAAAAGATTTTCTATTAGTTGTATACTTATTGTTTTACATAGCTGTAGAAACCTTTTGAACTCTGATTTAGATAGCTTATAAATCCAATCTGGCATAACATTTTGAAAACTTCTGGCATATGGCATTCCTATTTCCTGAAATAATGTTTGTACTTGTGTTGCTATTTGATAAATTTGTGCTCCATTTTGATGAGATCATTCCTGTAATTCACTTTTTAATATTGTTGTGATATTTCTTAATAGAGCATCTTGTAGATAATTACTGAGCTTCTGATATACATTCATTTTTGACCATTTGTACTGTAAATATCTGTTACTTTCACAAGTAACCATTTAAGTCATGATTGGTAGCTTGGTCTGATTTTTCTAGAACTATAAAAATATCTATCAAATAAGTCATTAATATATCATTATATTGTGTGATAATTTCATTGTTAGTAAGTTGATCAATTTCCATTATGCCATTTTCTGTTATCAAGTATGCATCAGTACTGTCTAAAATGATTTATACCTTTCTTAAATTTGCGAAAATTCTCTATACAATTCATGAACTCTTTTTCGTAAACCATTTGGAATTGAAATATTTATCAGGAAATTTTAAGAGGCAAAAATTTCTGGAAAGTTTTTACTTCGAAGTGAAAATTTCCAGAAGATTTCTGTATAAAATTTGCAGAAATTTTTACTTCAAAAATTTTAAAAAACTTGTGCAAATTTCAAAATGATTTCATTTATTTACTACTAAATAATTATACTAAATAATCTTGTTTCAAACTCTTTTAAAAATTTTTATTCATAAAATTTTAGGACAAAAATTTCTGGAAATTTTTAAAAACTTATTTAAGTATGTTGGTTTTAACAAGGTTGAATGCCATAAAACTCAAAAAAAAAACTCTTTCCGTTTATTAAATTTATTGTTAAGAATACATAGTAAAATATTTGAAAATAGTTTTTATTTGTTTTTTAAATTTTAAACATGATAAATGAAAGCTCAAATTCTAGACCATAGAGAGTAGAGATTAACTATTCTTCAAAAATTCTACTTATAATTATCAAGAACCAATGTGTGGACCCTATTAAAATTATTTCTAGAAATTTTAAGAAACAATATCTTAAAGACACCAACACCATAGAAAATAATAATATGATGATACTTCTGGAATAGTTGACCAATCCATAGTTATTGTTGAATCAAATAACTTCAAGGATAAAAGTAACAAAAAAATACAACTAATGTCCAAGAAGACTCTACCTCTAGACTTGACCCTTTTACAAACCATTTAGAAGACTCCCAAGAAATCTCTAGTTGAAACATTATAACCAAGAGAAAGATGAAACCAAAAAAAAGTACAACTCTTCCTGAAATAACAAACTTGAAAAAAGATAGAGAATCTATTGCTTCCTTTAACTCGATAAACAGCAATCTACCTTTGTGGCATGGAGAATTAGGTGCAAAAAAATATAAAACCTGGATGTACATCATTAAAATACCTGGAAAAAATTTGAAGGAGTAAATTGGTTATATAAAAAAACTCATAGACTAAAAACATATACAATTTTAGTTAATACCGAATTCAATGGTGAAGACAAAATGATTTCTGCATATTTCAATGACAAAGAACAAATGTATCTAGCTCAAACAATAAATGTAAGCAAAAATGCAGAAAAGCCTACTTACTTGCATAAAGCACAAATCTACAATAGAAATTTCAACAATTCCATGCAGAATGGCATTATATTTTGAGATATTTCCATTGGCCCAAATACAATGAGCTTAGAGAGGATCTAGAAACCTTATTTGGTGAGGTAGAATGTTTAACCTTAAAAGCTAATGGTATGTGGCAATCTACAATTGTCTATTTTAAAGATAATAAGTCAGCTAAAAAAATTTTATCAGAATGGAATGTCCTTATTAACCTTGATTTAATGTGCATTATTCCAACTGATTGTAACATCAATAATTTGATGACATGTGATCAATATATAGCAAAATTAATCGGCTTATCTCCTAGCATCACTGCACATGACTTAATACTTCTTGTCAAAAAACTTAGAGCAAAAACCTGTTATATTTCACAAACTCAGACATAAAAGAAAAGAAAAAGCCATTATCACAGCATTGGATCATATGTGCCGCTTAGCTCAGATACTCTCTGTAAACCTTGTGATCAAGAATTTACAATTATACATGTTCAGTATAATCTATAGGATCATGACTTTCCACCTACATACAGTAGCAACTTGCGAAGATGTTGGCATATTGTACATACATTGATCCAAACTATGATCAGCTTTGATATGAAGATAAAGATCTGCTATATTATTGCTAAATGAAATAGAACAAAAACTAATTACAAAAGGATTCAATTGGTCTAATAACGTCTTAATAAATTCTAAAGTATCTTGATAAAGCTGAAGCATAATTACAAGTCTGTTAATTGTGCAAATTCCATATCATATATATATAATTGAAGAAACTTTGATATTCTATCAGTTGGTGTGAGTGATCTTATGGAAAGATAAATTCCACTCTGTATTTGAAATATATAGACACCATCCCTGCCTGTTTTAATGGTTAGTATTAATATGAACATATTTAAACGTATATTCTGTTAATTGAATCTTTTACCATTTGCAAGGTCCTTATCTAACTTAATACCAATAGAAGTGAAAGCAAAACCACAATTATAAGCCCTGATATTATTTCAAAAATCTTTTCCTATGCTATCATGTCTTGTAAATAGGTTTTTTAAAATTATAGTATCATCTGCTAAAGCTAATCTATTACAAATAAATTTAAAGTTAGTTAATATCATGATCAATAAGTTTAGTTCACATTTTGATTTAAATATCTACCTGATTTTTTCTGATCGATAATACATTCCTTGTGTTTCAGTAGAAAAGAGTTTGGCATGACAATAAGAACATATGTGTACAGTATCATAGAGATGGCAAATGGAAGTAGTTGCTTCACAGAAATAATAGTTAATATTGTAATTTTGAAATTTATTTCTTATCAGAAAATATAATTTCTGAAATTTTCAGATCTGAGAATTATTCAGATTATTTTATTTTTTAGCATTTCACAAATAGAGGACACGAAGAGGTAGCATTCATATGAAATAAGTAGACTTGATAAAAATTCGAATGGTAATTATTTACTTTTATTTATATTTATCTATATTTATTTACTATTTTCATTACTTTCTGGTTACGATATTTTCGTTCATGATACAATATAAATTTTAGCCATGTATTGTTATGCTGATTTCTTAAAAAATTTTTCCACATAATTAAATCATCTTCAATGAGCCTATTTTCAGATTACAATATTTCAACACGATATAATGTAAATTTTGTAACTTTTGATTATGTATGGTTATGCAGATCTTTTAAAATTTATATCTCACATAATAAGACCACCTCCCAGATTTTTAAAACAAACTTAAATAGTCCACCCTTTTGGAATTTCAAAAACAAATGACAAAAACTTAAAAAGATTATATAATTAACATATATCATTTTTTTTTATCATTTATTTATGCAATAAACATATTTTCCAATTACAATATTTCGATCACAATTATCACTACTAAAATGTCATTGTTATGCTGATTCCTTAAAAAACTTTTCCATATAAATAAACAGTCTCTCTAGACTCTTAAAAAACTTATTACATAATTATTCTATACCATATCTATATAATATATTTACACAATTAACTTGTTTTCCAGTTACGACATTTTGGTTACAATTTATTGTAGATTTCATTGCAGACACATCATAGTAACACCGATCACTTAAAATTTTCTTCCCACATAATTAAATCTACAGATTATCAAATACATCTAATTCAAAATGTCAAATCACACGAAACCAAGCTCAAAACTTTAAAAACTCACAAACCTGTACCATTTAAAAATATTGATAAACAACTAATCAGAAACCTTAAAATGTATCAGAAACATTAAAACGTATAAGAAACAAATATGACCAATTAAAAACATTAAAAATATCCAAACTCAGACTTAAATAATATAGATGACTAAATCATGTGCTTTATTTTTATTGGTTAAAAAACAACTGGTGTTGAACACCACTGGTGTGATTTATAAATGTCCTTATATAATATATAAAAATATTCAAATCCACAAAAGTATTTGAATCCATGAGAAATATTTGAATTCACAAAATATTCAAATCTTAGTGGTACAATTCATGGATAAAATTACTATATGTTTTAATGGATAAAGCAGATCTAAATGGATATTCATGAAGGTTAACACATAGTGTGTATTATATAATATATATTACAAAGTAGAAATTTATACATGTGATTATATTCTTTAAAAGTTATTCACTAACTTGTTACAATTATATTTCATTTGTTGTGCATTGATTTGCACAATTTATTGATTTGCATCTGCATCCTTGACAGTAAATTTATTCACAGATTCCACTACTATCAAATCTAAAAAAAAATATTTGAATCCACAAAAAATATTCAAATTTAAAAAAAAATATTTGAATCCACAAAAATATTTGAATCTACAAAAAAATATTTAAATTTTTTTTATTTGGATGATTGAATTCAGATTGATCTGAATACACTAAAAATTGAATTCAGATTTTAAAAAGTTGGATCTGTATATGATGAATTTGGATCAGATTGGAGGAGAATGAATATTGGATAGATTCAAATATTGGTAAAAATCTGATCCAATCCAACTTTGTAGAAACCTACCTGGACATCATGTGTCTGATATTTAATCATGTATTTTGTTTTTATTGGTTGGTAATTATTTAAGGAAGCTCACCGATGGTGATCATATTTAACTAGTTTGAGTGCTCAGTTTTAGTTTCAAACCTTTAAGAGCTTTAATCACAATATTGTCATGACTCACAACATATTGTGATTACTGTGATTTGTTGTGAACGCTGTTATTGATGTAGTGTTTTGTGAAATTTAGACAATATTACGATGACCATATTATTATAGGTACAATATTGTAATTATTGCGACATTACTGTGACTATGATATATATTAATTTAATTCATCATCCAACAAGAATTACAATATTTCATTGATTTGATAATAATAATAAAAAACTTATCAGACTATTGGTTTCACTACCATTATTTGTTGTATCACTATTAAATTTTCTTGGAGTACTTGTTCCACTCTCCATTTCTAACACTTTCACCATTTCCATTTTTTTCACTTTCACCAATAATTAATTTAGATGATTCATTTAATTAAATATCCGAGCTTATCTTTTTAATTTAATTTTTAATTCATATTCACTTTATCAACTTCTTTCTTTATTTCTAATAATGTTTGTATGGCCTATTGTAATTCTGTTCAACAAGCACAAACTATTTCCGTTGGAATCGTTGGATGTGAACCTATAATAAGATAATCAGTAAATTTTTTCGGCGTAAATTTTTGAAACATTGCATAAATATTAAGGAGATTCTAAGATGGTTCAAAAGTCCTACATATTAACATGTGTTTCATTTCTTTAGAATTGATATTGATCAAAATATTTTGACAAAAATTTTAAGATAATTTTAGAAAATTTTCACGGATGTCCAATTTTAAATGTGAATATCTCGATAAATATCAAGCTACAGGAATGGAACATACTTCGACATGTAGTCAGGAACTAGGGATTTGGTCCATCTTAGAAATACTTTAGTAGGAAATCGCTCCCTATTACGTAAATCGCGAGCGAAGTTAAAATGGGGTTTTTGTAAATGGTGTAAAATTACACAATATTACGACTAAAAAACTTCCTATGCTTAATAATAATAATAATAATAAAAATAATAATGACAATAGTAATAATAAATATTAATAATATATAATAATAAATAACAATAGTACCACTATCACATTAAACGTTCCTAATCCAAATTCTTGTAATGTCCTTGTTACTTTAACAGCCATATCTTGTTTAGATGAGGTAAAGGTATCTTTAAACTTCTAACAACGACACCCAGAGGGAATTTCTCTTGTCAAACTATGATTGGTGTATTATGAACTTCGATAGGTGAATGAACTATTATTTTGTAATAAGATTTTTATAATATAATAATATTTATAAATTAAATAAATAAGATGAAGCAAAAAGAAATAAACAAATTAATATATAAATAAAAAAAATATATAATTTAAATATCTGGAATACATATAATAGGATAAATAATAGTTCACTTTCAGCAGCAACCATCCCAATAGATGAAGATGATATAAATTAATAAAACTAATAAAAAACTCTTTCCGACGATCATTTTACCAGAATTTTCAAGGAAGAGAAAAATATAAAAAACACTACAAACAAATAATACAAACAACAACAAAACATGAACGAGGAAAAGCAGGGTGAACGTACACGTCCCAGACGAACCACAGCAAACTATGGAAC
>CAJVPK010000634.1:0-25290 GCA_910592015.1 Diversispora eburnea | reverse complement strand
TTAAATACTTGATTGTATAATTGTATAATGTTATTATTCCTGAGTTAATGAAATCAATTACAAACTATTATAATAAATCCTGGACTTGAAATAATAATTAACCTGGATAATTGAAGATAATATTTAAAGTGGATGGAATTAAAAGAGGATTAATGGACGAATATTAATTCTAAGGATAATAATGAACTTGAAAAGATATTGAAATAAATTAAATGAAAGGTCTGATTCCCTTTCTAAAATAATTGAATCAGTGGTGCCTTCTAAAATAATGAAACAACAGTCTTACCTTTGGGAAAGGACTATAAACTCCTTAAAAGAACCGTCAAGTCACTCTACTTAGGTAGTTCTTGAAGAAACCAAGGACCACCGGTGACAACGTCACTTGTTGTAAAAGGTTTTGAAACATCAAGATAGAAAAAGCTATCAACAAAATTTCCATTCCATCCACCATTAAAATAAACCTTATTGTTAACCAGAACTGCAGCTGATTCTATCATCGGGGAAGGAATGAACGCATTTATACCACCAATAAAAATAAGAAGACAGATAATAATCGTTATTAAAATATGATTCATTTACTATTATCGTTTAGTATATCCCTAAAAAACAATAATGAAATTTAGTGGAACCAATAAAGAAGTAAAAATATGTCAAAATTAGATTAAAGTGCCAAAGATCGATTAGAAAAGAAATAATAGATGAGTTATATTTAGGTATAATTTATTATAAAGTGTAATGTTTTCAAAGATTTTAAAAGATATTGGAAAGCTTCGACTTCTAAATAATAACTGATTCTTAATATTTCAATATAGTTATAAATTTGGCACGAAACAAATGTGTTACCATATATATTCTGAAACTTTATTTATTTGTTTCATGATCATAATGAATTTAACGAAATTCCTATCAGGATAAGCATTACATAAAGACAGAATTTGTAGTATCTTCTGAGATCAATTAGAAGGGGTCTAATACGAATAGCCATTGAAAGATTCTTCATCCTGATCGACTATATTAAAGTAATAATATAATTCTCGGATATGATAACTCTGTTAATAATACCATGATCGATCACCACCAGAATTTACGATTATTTGCATCCAGATTGAATATTTTTTTTAGTGATTGAGACTTATATTAAAGGCTTATTTCAGTGAAGCTGGCACAGTCAAGTATTGATACATAAATTACGATTCAATTTTTCCTCACCTATTTTGAATGGAAATTATTCTATATAAAACTTTGCTAAACTTAAATGATGTGGTATTGCCAGAGTCCATGGTGGCTCATGCTTTTCAGATAAGTGTTTAATGATGCAATATCACAAATATTATTATTAGAAAAAAAATAAAATATCATTATTTTTTTAATTTAATAATTGACATTTATGTTTATATATAATTATCTTCATTTTCTTTATTTTTTAAGTTGGATTATTGTATGTACTAAGAGGTGACACTAATATATAATTATTATCCTTTGTTTTTAGGTCAAATTATAATGGGGTCAATAAATATTAAAAAATGAGATCCTGTAGTTTCTTTATATAGAATATTTTAAATGAAAGTAATAAATTTCATTGAATATTTTTTTTAAAAAAAAAGAATATCTCAAATAATCACTTCTTTTAAAAACATGATAAAAATAAATAACGTTAAATTATACAAAATATCATAATAATTATTTCTTTGGTAAAACTTGGAAAATTTCAAATTCTTCAATTGAAAAAGTATCTGTTCAGTATTGTAAATGATTTGTTTTTTCGAAAGCTAGAATATTATGTTAAAAACTAGCGAATCCCCGTGTCACCGAGCACGGTAATAGCCAATAGAAACATCTGTTTATCCCTTTACCTAGATATAGGCAACATTAAAATAAAAATTCGATGAAGTTTCTTTTTAACACTTTGTTATCTCTCCTTTTGCATCCAATACTGTTTCAATTCTTTGTGGCATTGAGTCCACAACTTCTTAAGAGTTAATATATTAAATCTTGATCACTCCTTACTCAAAGCAGTCTTGAGCTCATCTACAGTTTTTGGAAATTTTTTTTTGTTTTTTGAATATTGTCCTTTAAGTTTTTTTTGCGGAGGATATCCAGTTGAAACACCAGCTTTGGATGTCATTTTTAACCATACAAGTCCATACAGTCAGAAAATATTGCTTATGGTTATACCAGAAAGTTCTGTCGTCACATGCAAATTTTACTTTTAAATATACAATACAATTAATATTATATAAAATATTGGATATTAGAGAAAAGCGATTTATATGATTATTGGCTGATTGAGGGATCCTTAAATTTATAAATAATTTATTTAAATATTTAAGAATAAAATAAACATAACGTATCTGCATCTGTATCGCGTGATATTATATTTAATCATATGATAATAGTTATAGTTACAATATATAATATATAAAACATGCGTGATCACAGGAGATATTTATATCATATCTAAATATGATATAGCTATTAAGAAATTTGTTGATTACTTTCTTCTTCCTGTGAAGTAAAAAAGTTTGGAGAATGACCATATCTTTTGATAGTAATAAATGCAACTGTTGACAAGATTATCAACCCCGCAATTCCACCAATTGTGCCACCAATTATTGCACCAAAATTAATAGGAGTTGTTGAAGTGAATGGAGTGGTTGAGGTGGTTGAAGTTGTTGGTGAATATACGGAAGTTGATGGAGTTGGAGTGGAGGTAGTGGAAGTTGATTTGGTAGGGTCATATGATGTAACCCATTTATAACTATCTTTCTGACTTACATCAAGAAGAAACATGTTATTTGTATAATCATTATCTGGAACAGAAATCAAAAGTTATTAGTTTGTAAATTATTAATTTGAAAACAATAATGCAATAATATTGTGTTTACCAGATATTCCAAATGCAATAAGAATATAAGTTCCAATTAATATGGAATTAAAACGGTTCAAATTATTTTGAGAGCCACCAATGTTTGAAATTGTAGGAATCGACCATACAAACTTCAAGGTATCAAGTGCCATAATCGAATTATCCGGAATCGGATATCCATAAAATATTAAAATTTGATTATATTGAGCTATAATAAAAAATTAAATACACATTATCGTTACCATTATAAGCTGAAAATTACAACATAACTCAACTCACACTACTTACGTATAAAGACTGTTCCGTGGTGATATCGTGCGGATGGAATATTCCCTGAAGTAGGCTGGATGCAATTATGATAAAGATCATATAAATAAATATCTCTTGATATGCTCAATTAGACAGAAGTTCAAATTTGAAATGACATACAACAATGCTCCAGGTATTATCATCAATATTGTACATTGGTAACTGTTTGTGTTAATATAAGTTAGCAACCTATTATACAGTTATAAATTAAATAAAATTGTTGACGAAACAAAGGCGAACCTTATCTAATAAAAGATAGGAAATAGTTGCGCCATAACGAACAGAATTACCCCCAATATATAATATATGTGTATTGTTTAAGAGTATAGCACCATTACCGAAAAGTCCAATAGGAGCCATTAATCCAGGATAAAATATTGACCATGCTAAATTTAATACATCTAATTTAACCATGCTAAATAAATTTTCATATCCCCCATAGATATACATTCTATCTCCCGAAACAACACATTGGGTAAATTTTCGTTCTACTATAAAGTTTTCTGACATTTTTGGTATGCTCCATTGTTGTGCTGTGATATCAAATATGGCAGTAAAATTATCAACTTCTCCGCCGCCAAAATAAAAAATTTGATTATTATTTGTTCCACAGGCTGTTGAACCAGTCCTATTTATTCGACCTGTTATTGAAGAAAGATCGGTCCAAGGCATTGATGCTACGTCACTTGTTGTAAAAGGTTTTGAAACATCAAGATAGAAAAAGCTATCAACATAACTTCTATTCCATCCACCATTAAAATAAACCTTATTGTTAATCAGAACTACGGATGATTCCATCATCGGGGAAGGAACGAACGCATTTATACCACTAACAAAAATAAAAAGACAAATAATAATCGTTATCAAAATAGGATTCATAGTCTCGTTTTACTATCGTTTAGTATATCCCTATAAACGCAATAGCACAATGATGAAATTTTAGTGGAGTTTTTATTGCATTAAAAACGGGTGTCACCTTGTGCATATATCCAGATTTTGTTCCTCCAAATTGATTGTTACATTACGGGACAAGATAATACTTACAGAATATGTTACATCTTTCTACCTAATAAATTCTTTATTAATTTTCCTTAATAGCAAAAGAATCATCAAGGCCCACAATTATTTTCATGATTCTTTTACTTCTTTATGAAGTTTGATATCATCTTTCAAACATTGACATTGATTTTAATAGTAAAATCATTTGTGCTATTGTAAAAAAAAAAAAAAATTGTAAAAGTCTTTAACAAAATTTGTGCATGATTACACAATACTTTACACTTGATGCGAAATAACTTTATTTTTATTATCATTATATATATCAAGTAAATAAAATAATAATAATAATTAAAGATCTCTGCAATTTTCTATTTTTCTATTTTTCTATAAATTGTTTCGGGTTCCCAATCTCAGAATTTTGAAAAAAAATGGAATTCGTAAATAAACAAATATCATAATAATTAATACCAAACTCGGGTATGTCATGAATAAAAAAAAGGGGATTATGAACAAATAGATATAAAATAAATAAATGGTATTCGCATAACACCCAATGTCCATGTCTTAGTCGCGTGAAAATAAGTCTAAAGAGAATTCTGAACGTAAGGCTTTTTCTGAATCCTGGTTAATGGAAAATTATATATAAATAGAAATCATTTGACACAAAAACCGATTTATTTTACATGGGTTGATCGACAGTATAAAAAAAAATTGTGTTCAAAAAAAAAATCGGGATTTTAAAATTGTGCCGATTTTTGTGCAACGATTCGATAAAATATAAAATTGTGACAGTTTTTTTTTAAAAATTTTTTTAAAAAAAAATTCATTATTATTATTATTTTTTCATTTATTTCATTTATTGGTTTACTAAAAATTTTCTCGTACGTATAAAGTGAGTTCCTCATTTAATAATAATAATTAATTCTAAAATATATGTGGATTGTATTATTATTTGTGGGTGGAAATTATCGGGAATGCAATTATGGAGTGCATTATATATTATGGTTCATGACGCTATACATTTACTAACAAATCATTTTACTTTATTTTTTTATACTTTATTGCATCATCATCATCATCATTATGAAATTTTAATTGAATCAAAGAAGCGAAAATCCCAAATTGGAAATTATGACTGAAGTAGCTGATGGTACCAAATCAAATTTTTTATCTATCTAAGAATTTTATATAACTTAAAAAAAAATAAAATATCTATTGAGAATTTATTTTAATCATGAAGAAGAATCAAGAAAATAAAGAAAGAATAAATGAATTTTGAAATCAAGAGAATTGAAATTAAGAAATGAAATTAAGAATTCAAATTATAGAATTCATAGAATTGAAAATAAAATTAAATTAATTCATTAATTCACTAATTAAACTATATACTATTTATTACTTTTACATTATATACATTATATCACGAAGGCAATAATAGTATGAGATCATACAGACGTAGGTTTGCAGCCTTTGCGTCTGATGCATCATCGTTACGTGTTCGCCGAAATCTCATTAGACAGATCGAGTCAGATGTAGAACGAGATGAAGGTTAACTTTGTTATTATTATTATCATCATTATTATTATTATTATCATATCGTAATATAGTATCTTTAATATGTAAAAATAATTTATTTAATTAATATGAATTAATATGATTATTATATGAATTAATATATGAATTAATGTGAAATAGATAGAACACGAACTCCAGCTGAAATAATAAATGATGTATTAACTTGTATTCAAGATCGAACAGAAGATCCAGCCATAAGGGTTGATAAATTGGGAAGTTTGGTTCGATTAATAAAAAATCATGAAAGATTAAAATATACTTATCCAGCCGAACCATTTTTAAGAGGGTATTTTTTTTTTCTTAACCGTATTTCTTGATATATATATATATTTTTTTTTTTATATCTAATATATTTAACAGATTTCCATTTATAAAAAATATTTAATTATTTTCAAATAGATTAAGGTTTTGTGTTGCAGATTCAGTTAAAGAAGTAAGAGTAGCAGGATATCGTGCTTTACGTTATTTAATTGCAGATGTCACAACTTTGGAACAAATAGTAAAATTACATTACGAAATATTTTTTATGAGGTGTGTTGTGTGCGAATAATTAATAATTGATAAATAATAATTTAACTAACGAGGATTAAATAATAATTTATAATTTAATTAGATCATTAATAAAAGATCCACGTCAATTCAATGATGAGAGAGAACAAGTTTTAAAGATTATAAGAACATTTTCCGATGTTCCAGGAGGGACAAAACATATATCACTTGGAATATTAAGATGTATAGTTTCCATAGTTGAACAATCAGATGAGAAATTACGAAATATTTGTTTAGAGACTTTGGCTGAAATAATGATTAGAGAACCAATACTTATTTCTCATTGTTCTGGAATGAGAGTATTATTACAAGCTTTAATTGATGGACCTTTTGAAATTGCGGAATATTTAATGGTTTCTTTGTTGTATGTTGTTGATACTCCGAATTACAGAGAATGTATAAGACCTGGAGTTGATTTAGAGGTTAGAATTATATTATTATTTAAATAATTATATTATTATTAAATAATCATATTATTATTTATATTATATTATTATTTACATTATATTAATTATATTATTAAATATTTATAGATTGTTCTTTCAGGATTTACAGATGCATGTAATAAAGGACCCAAATATAATCAAAGAATAAAAGCCAGTTCTAGAGCAATAACAGTATTATTAAAATCATGGACAGGAATTATTTATTTATGTATGGATAATAAACAAGCCATAAGATCTATTGTAGAATCATTTAGAATTACATCTGATGATACACGGGTCAGTTGGTGTCTTTTATTATTATTTCTATTTTTTTTTTTTTTTATTTCTTTTTGATTTCTTTATTTCTTTTTGGTTGTATTTATTCCTTTTTTTTTTGTTGTGTGAGTTTTTCTTTTTTTTTTTTTGTTATATTTCTCTTTATTATATTCTCTTTTTTTGTTATATTTCAATTCCTATCGTTTTGTCATAATTATTTTAAATTATTTGGAATTGTTTACGACCACATGTGTTTCTTATCCGATTAGAACTTTTTTGATAATAATCAAAAATTAGGAAATAATGCTTGATATGTTTTTCGCCATTTTTCGAATCAAAGCACCAGAATGGTATCCGAGCTTTTTATCTGGAAAAAGGCTCACGAGTAATTATTACTTATTTATATTTATCTGTTTATTCATTTATTTACTATATTTTAGAGTTCCATCTATTTTTATATTTCTATTTTAATTATGATGATATAATAGTTTTTATATTTAATAATATTAATAATAAAACTTTAATCAAATTAATTATTAATTTTTATTTCTTTTTTAATTATTAAAAGTTTATGGATTATCATCACCACAAGATAATAATGGAGAACCACCACCTAATCCATTAAAGTGTAATGACAGATTAAATTTATTAGACCATCATTTGGTAATATTATTAGAAATATTTATAGATGCAGGATTGCTTGATGTAAGTTAACAATTAACTTTTTAGATTTTATATTATATATTTTATACATTTTATACATTTTATATATTTTATACATTTTATATATTTTATATATTTTATATATTTTATATATTTTATATATTTTATATACTTTATATATTTTATATATTTTATATATTTTATATATTTTATATACTTTATATATTTTTATGATAATCAATAAATTATTTCTAAAAATAGGCATTAGTTGAAATTATTGAAGATAAAAACCAACTATTAGCTCGTAGGGCAACTCTTTTCATTGGTGAAATACTTCAATTAGCTAATAGATTATTATCTGTAAATAGATCAATAAAAATACAGGTAATCAATTAGTTTAATCATTTATAATTTACATAATATTTTATAATTCAATCTAAATATTTTTATTTTATTATTTAGTCACTTCCCAAACTTTTTAATTTAGCCACAAAATTTGATAATGAAATAGTTCGTCATAATGCAACTGCTGCATTATCACATATTGATAACTTAAATCGAACTCGTAGTCGTCTTCAAGTAGTTACTGGTATAGATAATGAAGATCCTACTACTACCACAACAGCTACAACCACTGCTACAACCACCACCACCACCACTTCTTCTTCGACTACTTCCCCTACTTCTACAATTTCAACAAGTAATCTTCAAAAAAGAAGAAACGCTCGTCAAGTTGAAAATGTTAAAATTAAAATGGGTATACAAATTGATGATAATCATTTTAGAAATATGTTATTAGAAACTCAGGTAAACTCTTTTTTTTAAAAAAAAATTTATTTTGAAATTTATTTTTAATTCATTTTTTTAATTTTTCTTTTAATTTATCTTTTCATTAATAATTTACATTCATTTATTATAATTATGGTATTATTGTTGTTGTTGTTGTTGTCATTATTATTATTGTTGTTGTTTCTGTTTTTTTGTTGTCATTATTATATTGTTGTTGTTAATATAGGTATTGAATACAAATGATTATTTAAAATGGAATTGGGAAACATTATTAGAATTATTACAAGGTCCATTATTAAATCCTCGTCGGTTGGAGGAAGCAATTAAAACAAAATTTATGAAACGCCTTTTGGGATTTTTTCGTCCAAATAGTAGACGATTTTCTGAAATCGAAAGGACTCCTTTATGTCATGTAAATATGTTATTTATTATTATATATATATATCTATATTCAAAGAAGTGTCATGTATTATATGTTATATATTTGAGAAATTTAACTTTTTATTTATTTATTTTTTCATTTTTAAGGATAACGAACGTTATATACAATTAGGGTGTACACTTATTACAACACTTTTGGCTAATATTGATGGTGTCAAGTATTTAGAAAGTAATAAATTTTTAAGACAAATTGCGGAAGGATTAAATCAATTAGACCCAGTATGCAAAATTTTTCTCTTTTTTTTTTTTTAATTACAAATTTTTTCATAATTGATAATTTTTTTTTTTATTATAATTTAATTTAATTAACGCATATATTTACATGTATTTGTACATAAATTAAAATTTAGATCAACGGAACTTTTGAAAGTGAACCATTATTTTCTAAAGAAAGAATAAATAGTACATTAACTGCGGGTTATTTTACAATGATAGGAGTTCTTAGTAAATTTAAAGATGGTGTCAAGTAATTATTATTGTTGTTATTATTATCATCATCATCAATGTTATTTATTATATATTAACAATTATTAATAGTATTTTTGTTATAATATTTAAAGGTTATTGGAGAAATTCAAAATATTTAATACATTTTATCATTTAAGTGAATTGAGAAGTCGGGAAGATCTTATAAAGGCTATAATAACGAATCTTGATTACAGTTTGTAAATATCCTTAATTATTGATTATTTATTGATTATTAAATTTATTCATACAATTGGTAATTAATTAATGTGATTATTGGTTATATTTGTTAAATTTTTATTTTTAGGGACGGGCATCCTCGTATTCTTCTTTCTAAAGTGATGACTTCTGGGTATAAGGTATTTTTTATTTTATTTTTTTTATTGTACATATTATTCGAAAATATTATAACTAGATTATACCCATCATATGTCTTAACACATTTCTTAATAATATTAAGCGAGTTCGTCTTTATGCCACAAAACACCTTGGTTTGATTTTACGAACATCACCCAAGAAATTTAATGAATGGGGAATTCAATTACTTATAACTCAGGTATTAATTGGTATTAATTAATTAATTAATTAATTAATTAATGATTGATATTATTAATGATTTCATAATAATCGATTTCTCTCCCTCTCTTTCTTTCGTTCGATATTCTACATTCCACATATAGTTATATGATCCTGCAATGGAAGTATGTCAAATGGCAGTTCAAGTTCTAGAAGAAACATGTAATCAAAAAGAAAATATCGAATTACTTGTTAAATTAAGACCTAGTTTAGATAATTTGGGGGAAGTGGGTAATCCATTATTACTAAGATTTTTATCAACTTCAATTGGATTCAAATATCTTTCTGAATCTAATTATGTTGAAAAAGAAATGGATGATTGGTTTCAGGTAAATTTAATTATATTTATATTTATTTGTTTAATTAATTTATTTTAAAATTATATTTAATTTTATTTAATTAATTATATTTAATTGTATTTTAATTAATTCCATTTTAAATATATAAAGAGTCGTAATCAATATTACGTGACTCAATTAGAAGTTTCCTTGGCAAATGCATTGAAACTTGATGGAGAAGAAAATCGTGCTGCGGATGATGATGACAAGGACGTCAAAATGTGAGTGCAGTTAATATATATTAATTAATTAATTAATTAAGAAAATATTTCTCATCATTAAATCACATCCATCATTACATTTTGAATTTATAATAATCATCATCTTTTATATAATAGGCATAACTTTGATGGAATGACTCCCGCCCATTTTTATGGGGAATTGACAAAAACCGAAGAAGGATGTCAATTACTTCGAGAAAAAGGTCATTTTCGAGAATTTGCGAATTTCATAAGAGAACATGGAATGGAAAAGAGTGATACCCTTATTATATATAAATTAAAATCTATTCTTTGGGCTGTTGTGAGTTTAAATATATATTTTTATATATATATTATGTTTATTTATTGTATTTATTGTTTTATTGTGTTTATTGCATTTATTGTATTTATTATATTTGTATTGTATTTATTATATTCATCGCTTTTTAATTGTTTTATAGGGTAACATTGGTGCATCGAAAAGTGGATTACAATTTTTAGAAGAAGAAAATATTATAAAAGATATTGTATACATAGCAGAAAATTCGGCTGTCTTATCATTAAAAGGGTCTGTTAAAATATAATAAATTTGAATTTTTTTTTTTTTAGATTCATTGTTTTGTATATCTTGCTTATTTATTTATTTATGTTATTTATATTTATTTATTTATTAGAACTTGCTTTCATGTTTTGGGCTTAATTTCCAAAACTGCATCTGGTGCTAAAGTAATGGAAGATTTGGGTTGGGAATCTGTTTATGATTCATATACCGAAATTGGATCTGGTTTATGCTATCCTATTAATTCCCAAGCATTTCTTTCAGTAAGTCTAATATTCATTTGTGTAATTCTTAAATTTTTTATTATTATATTTCACAAGTTATTCTAATTATTATTATTATTGTTGTTGTTTATTGTTTAGTTCCAAAAGTGGTCATATAAAGGATTTGATTCTGCACCCGATCTACCTATTAAACATATTGTTCCTTCTTCACAAGCTGAAAGAGATTTATTAAGAGCCATGGCTAACTTGACTAATAGGATATTATCAAGTACAGGTTCAAAAAGTTTGTCAAAGTAAGTAAAAAAATTAATTATATTATATTAACAATGAAAATATGATTAAGAATAATTGAATAACCATTTATACATAATTATTTACAATTACTTAGGATAAGGAATCAACATCCCGAAGTATTTACTAAATTAGAGACTTATTATAAAATAGTTCAAATGTTAGCTTCATATCATTATAGATTACCCACAAGAAGACTTGTTAGTGAACTATTTAATGTAGATTTTACTGCTGAAACTTTTGATCAACTTGATAATTTGGTGGAAACTTATAATCATTTAAAAGTTAATGGAATAAATAATTCTCATGAAAAAATGACGACAAATGTTGTTGGTGGTGGCGTTAATGGAACAACAAAAAACGGTGATGAAGATGATGATGATGATGATGATGATGATGACGAAGGGGTTAATAATCAAAAACTCCATCAACAAAGAATGTCAAATTTTACTAGAGTTCATCGAGGCAGTGATGGTGTTATAAATGTAATTTCGGAATGTCAAGTTGATCCGAATGCAGAAGAAGTTGTTCCAAAACAAGACTTAAAACCTCTTACTGTTATTAGAGGTTTTACAGCTAAAAATTTTTTTTAAGGTTAATAATTAACCTTTCATCAAAATTGTACAGAATTTTTTACTACATATTTATATATTATATTTTATGAGCTTGCTTTTTATTTTTATTTTTTTTATTTATTTATTATTATTATTTATATTATTTTCTATTTGATTATTATGGACTTTAAATTTTGGTTGATCATTTTTAAGTACATTTACAATTCGGGCTGGGAACCCCTTTTGATTTTCTTTGATTTAACCGTTCGTTATCTGTTATGTTTTATTATTTTATTATTATTATGTTAACAATTTTTTTTTTTTTTTAAAAAAAAAAAATTCTTTGTATTTAATTATTATTATTGATTTTATTTATTTATCGTTTTTTTTACATTACATTATTTTAACTATATATATTAGTTTGGTTTGTATTTATAGAATAATGATTTTTAAAAATTTTTTGGTGATGGGACAATTCAATTATTTATTTTTTGTGTAATTTTAGCAAATATATTTGTAACATATATATATGAAAAAAAATTCTAATTTATTATAAAAATATTATAACAGAACAAATTAAAAAGTTTCCAATATTCAATTATTTTTCATGTGCACATAATTTGTGCGAGATATTTTATTAATAAAGATTTCGATTAGAGGAACATGAAATTTTTTTTTTGTGTGGTAAATTGTAACGCACACGTGATTTTATTAAAATCGCATGTAGTAACAGAAAAAATTATTTCTACCACTTCTACCTGAATTATGATTAATTATTTGTTAAGAAGGCGAATTCGAATTATTGCTACGATATGAAGGACAAATGAAGATTTATTCCATCAATTGTATCGACTATAAAAAAATAAAGATCAAATTATTTATCAAAAAAAAATGTCACCTACAAACGGGTTATAAATTTTTGTTAGTTTATTTTTATTTCACCCACACACGAGTTTAATGTGTCGACTATAATAAAAAATAAATTAAAATATCATTAGTTTATTTTATAGATCAAATTATTTATCAAAAAATATCACCTATAAAGAGGAGGTCTTGCTTGTCTAAAAAAAAAAATAATAAAAAAATAGATAGGTGATATTTTTTTTATACAAGGAGCTTGGTCAATTAACTCACGTCTACAAATCATATGAGCGACGTGTCAAAACAGAATACATTTTGAGTAAAAACAACCTTATCGTGAAAAAAATTATAACAAGATCGAGATTTTTTATTTTTTGGTTGCCTCGAAAAATATCTTTTTATAAAGTTAACTTTAATTGAATTAAAAAGCATTAACTAATAAAAATATTTTGCTGATAAAAATAACGAGCCAAAAAATATGTTCCCTTTTTTATTAATACACGTCATATATATATAAAGACACTATACAAAAAGATAAATTTCATCTTCTGCATATTTGATTATAAAAAGACGTCACAGCTCACTTTTCAGTTATTATCCAATACTACTAAAAAAGGGCGAATTTCCTTGGATCTTTTCTTTTATAACAATTTATTCTCTAAAATTACCATCCGAACTGTGTTTGTACATTATAAAATTAAATTGGCCCAAATGGTTTATAAAAGAAAAATATTAAATTATATGTATTAAAGGATATTAAATTATGAAAAATTCAAAAATAACTGTATGATTATTAATTTCATTATTTAAATTATTTAATAAAATATATGTCATTTCATATTAATTCATGTATTTAATATAATGATAGATAATACTACTAATTGTAATAGTATTTTGAAAAAGATACTAGTCAAATACAAAAAAATTGCTATACCAAATGATAATTCCTATATTATAGATCAGCTAAAATCGAAATTCCTATATTATAGACCAGCTAACTGTCCTATTTTTATATTTTTATCCTATATTATAAATCAGCTAAAATTAGAATTCCTATTTGCATCAGTATTTGACTTGTGATATATGTACATTCTATGGATTTTGCTAAATCAGTTATTGGAGTAGTGCCTTACTGAAAACTTCAAAAATGGAAGCTTTTACTTTTGCACACAGAGTGCTTAATGTACAGTGTGATTCAAAATTATTTGAAAAAATAAATTTATTATTACAACCACCAAACCAATTACATTTACAGCTGAGATCATTTTTCTTAATTTGAAAGCAATCAGTTGATTTCCTTTCCCATGGTCTTGACTCAGTACAGCACTGATGGTGAAGTCAGAAGCATCAGTGGTTACTATAAATGGCTTTTGAAAAGTGTATTTTATTAATAAAAAAAAATTTAATAATTAATATCACCTTTATTTTCTATTACCAGCAAATATCTCTTTTTATTATTTTACTAAATTCTCAAATGTATCATTTGGAATTAAATCCTATTCCTCCTTTGTAAATAACTCTAATTCACCCAAATTTTTTGGTTTTTTTTCATGTTTCTTTTAACTATACTCCATAGGTTTTTGATCAGATTTAAATCCAGACTACAAGA
Source organism: Diversispora eburnea (assembly GCA_910592015.1). Lineage (NCBI taxonomy): Eukaryota > Fungi > Glomeromycota > Glomeromycetes > Diversisporales > Diversisporaceae > Diversispora > Diversispora eburnea. Next base: position 10,721 of record CAJVPK010000634.1, on the reverse strand, counting down.
TGGCCAATCAATAACTTTAGAAAAATTCAATTCAAGATAGAACTTTGCAAGATGACTCGTATGTTTCAGATCATTATCCTGTTGAAACCTCCAATGTTTTTCAGAAGAGCATTAAAATATCTACATAAAATTTGGCATTCATTGTTTCTTTAAAGCAAAATAAATTAACTTTACCCTTCTTACAAAACCTATCTCACACAAAAATTTTTCTCCTATCTTTAGTAATCTGACAAACCAGTCTTGAACCTTTATACTACAGACCAATTGTGTTATGGAAGAGTTGAAATGTAGTTTCATCTAAAAAAAAATTTGTTCCAATTGTCATTCAAGTGTTTTTTAATCCACTTCATCCACTTCTCTTTGTGTTGTATAGTAAGCATTGGCAAAATTTTTGAAACATCATTTTGATAGTTGAGACCTTACAAATATCTTAAAACAGTTGGTTCCATCTAGTTCTGTTATCAAACTCCTTGTTGAAATAAACAGATTTTTTTGAATTTGTTTTTTTTGTGAAATTATCTTTGAATGACTCACTCCTTTTAACTGTATAATTTTTCCAGTTTTTCTAAGTTTTTTAAAGTTTAAATAGGTAGTAGACATTGGTGTTTTTGTTGCTATATGTATTTTTTTTACAGAATGTATATCCCATGTCACTGGTTATAAAGGGTAGTAGTAGTCATCAAAATTTTAATACTTGTCACAAGAGAAAAATCAAAGAACTAAGAATCTGTAAGAAGTTTAATGAAGTTCTATTTTCATATTCATTTAACTTTGAAATATTATTGTATTTTATATATATTGTAATGAATATATATATTATTATTGTAAACATAGGCTGAATGGTTGGAACTAAAACATATGATTTATTTACAGGAAATGCTGACTTTTGAGTTGCCATAGTAGTAGTTAAATAAAATAAAGGGAGTGATATTGATCTTGAAGTTCTTGTAGTAGGAAATGAAGGAGGTGAGATTGGTAAAAGTTTTATATATTTGATATCTATATATTAATAAATATATTAATTATTTTAAAATAATAAAATTTTTTTATAAATTTATCCAAGACTTGAGAAGAAAATCCTCAGCTTTTAATCCATATCTTGCTTGTTCCAAATCTAAATAAAATTATCAATTATAAGCTAACAAGCTAATATCTATTTTTTTAGATTATATATCTATACTGTATAGAAAACTACAAATCAATATGTCCTCTTCTACAATCTGATGATAAGGGTGAAATTTCTATCTTCTTACTTTTAGTTTATCAGGTTTACTTGATAATTTAATCTACAAGCATTGTTTAAGTCTTGTTGGAGGATTGCAGAAACAATTGTTCCATATGCATCTTGCTCAATTTCATCTTCAAGATCCTTTATATGTTTTGGTAAAATCTTGTAAATAATGAAAAAAGGTATTATATATGAAGTAAACAATACCATGGTGAATACCTCAAGTTATTGAAAGGTTGCTATGTAATAAGAGGTGAAATGGAAATGCTACAATTTGTCCTAACATTAATGAAATCATTTTTTGAAATTGAGAAAAGCAGAGTTTCCTTCTATCAAAATCACTTAAAACAATTAAATAACAAAAAGAATTCAGCTCGTTGTACTTGTCCCAATGGTAATCACTAATTGTATTGTAATTAATTGTGATTATATGAAAGGTTTCAAATGGACATAATACAAATGAACCTTATATTAATTTGCTTAGTTTGATATATAACCCTTCATAATTTTCTTTGATAAAATTATTAATACAATTTGTTAATAGACTTAAATAAAAAAGTAAATTATTAATTTGGTTTTGATATTCTATATCATAAGAGTTAACAGTATTAGAGATTGTAAAAAAAAGAGGTTGTTTCAAGTATATGTTCTAAAATACTTTACAAAATTTGTTCAAAATTCTTTGCTTTGGTACAAAGATATTCTAATATATGAAATAATAATAATTTATTGTATCTTGAATCTGTACAAAAGCATTTTGATTTTTAAGTTTTCAGTATTAAATTGTTTTGATTAACAATATGACTTGGTGAAACTATATAATGGAATTTTATTACTCCTTCATATTCAAGACTATTCTATTGTTTGTATCCTTGATAATATTCTTGTTTGTACTTATGATTTGAGCTAATTTGTCCTAAACTTGTCTATATTTTTTTCTATCTTTTAACTTTATTAATCTTATTGCTACAATAACTATTCAAAATAGTAGTTTTTTAATTTCTCATATTCCAATAATATTTTTTAAAGAATTGATTAACTAAATTAGATAATGATTGGGGATTGCAGAATAATTTATTAATATACTTTTGATAATTAGAATTATGGATACTTGTAATGTCGGAACTAATATATAAAGAGAGATTTTCAATTGCTTCTATTTCTATAAAATTATATACTTCTAATAATTTCAAGTTTTTGAAACTTAAAATCATATTATTGTACAAGTGTAAGATGCAATGATAATTTATTTGATATTAAGAATTTCTATAGTCTAGAGCAAATGTATCAAAATGTTTAATAAAATTTTCCAAAAACTCTTTTCTTATGTGACTAGTACTCTAATATGTAAAAATAATAATTATTAATACTTTTAATTGCTTTTACTACAGCTTCAAAATTATCTATTAATCCTGAATGAAGTAATGTCTCATTGCTATTATTAACAATAAATATTGAATTTATTAAATTTAAAATTTGTAGAAAGGTGAAAGCCAAATTTTATGAACTCTATTTACTTATATACTTTACTTTATACATGTTGTCAAAAGTAAAAAAGCCTTTAACTCAATTTCAATTTTTTCAATTTTTAATTATAAATCCATTGTTATTTCTATTAGAAAGGTGATTTTTTTAGAAATGATCTTGAGGTATATGTTGAAATGGATTAAATTTTAAATAAAAAAAGGTAAAATTTGAATGCTTAATCTATATTTCATCATGAAATTTTTTTCTTGCATATTTTTTAATAAATTATATTATTGTTTTAATTTTTTTATTTGAACTCAATAATTGTGTCAATTTACTATGTAAAAATGAAAATTTTGTTTTGACTTAACTTCACTTTTTTCAATTTTTAATTGCATTTGACTCAATTCAATAGTTTTGATAACATATATACTTTATTTGATTTAAATCACTAAAATTATCAACAAATCTTTAATTCTTAATATAGTAATTCTGAACCAGTAAAATTGTAGCTAAACTTGTTATATTAATATATGTAACTAAAATGTCAAAACCAAAGCCTATGTATATTTGATATTATTGAGAAAAATGAATTCCATTTAGACAAGACAATTATTTTAATAGGATCAAATAGACTAAATCTCAATTATTGTTAATATTATGGATTTTTATACAATATTCAAAATTTAATATTCTACTAATATTCAAAAACTCTGGATCATATGAAAGTATAGCAACATCTCCTTTGATTGTTTTGGTTTCTTCTTTTATTTATTTCAAAATCTTGACTCCCTATAACTTGGACTTTTTTAATGTCTATATTATATGTCATCCTAATTTAAATTCAAAATTCCAAATCCCAAAATTTATTTGTGCAACCCAAATCCCAACTTCCAAATATTTTGAACAGTCCAAATTATTTTAACTAAAAATGACACTTATAATTATTAAAGACTTCATTAAAAATCTACAATTCTGCAATTTACAAATTCACAATTATCTGCAAACTCTCAATTGTTTACAAGTTGCAATTGTTTTACAAGTCTGAAAAATCCAGAATTATTATTATAAAAAAATTTTTGAAACAACTATTATGGTGAGAGGAATCTAATAAGTTATAGGTCACAAAAATTGGATTACAAATTAGTGAAATTGCTTCATATAACATGAAAAATTATAATAGAATTTTATTTATTGATTAATACCTAATGATAAAACATTAATTTGCATAGAGAAGTTCAATTTTTGATGAAACAACTAACAAAATGTTCACCTCAATAAGGAAAATCTAATGAGTTATAAATTGCAAAAATTGGAATGCAAGTTAATAAAATTGCTTAATATAACATGAAAAATTATAATAAAATTTTATCTGCTGAGATTTTAAAAATGAAAATATTATCATACAAAAGTTTACAATTAATTGTGAATTTATGGATTTATATTGCAATTCTATTCAAAAATTCATAATATAAAGAATTTGAAAAAATAATTAGAGATACCATTTTTATCTACAAGGAAGGAAGATAGGATTTTACTTAGCAAAAGGAAAAAAAACAATGAAAAATAATAAGTTTTTTTTTTAAAAAAAAAAAATTTTAATAAAAAAAAGATTATCAGATCTATTTATTTTTTTTTTAAAAAATTAATAAAAAGACTATCAGGTAATAGTAAGATTGTAATTTTTTTTATAATCAAGTATTACTACATATATCACTTGCTTATCAAGTAACTATCCCGAATAATTATAAATCCCACTATAAACACAAGAACCTTGAATATTTGATTAACACAATCACCATTCTAATTTTGTTATGAAATTCAGCAGAAGTTCAAAAAAGTGTAATTTTATTAACATAAAAGGATTATATGCACATATTATTTATAACAGAGAGTTTTTCCAAACAAGTCAATCGAAAGTTAGTGAATTAAAAGTTATGACTTTTAATATGAATGGAGATCTATACAGTAAATTTAACTTGGTACATAGAAAATTCTAGAATAGGTATCGTTTAGAGTCTATTCTGTTTATGTTTGCCAATTCTATTTTTTAATAGAATTTTTATTAGCATGTTCGTAAGCTTGGCTTGTACAGTTAATGTATTAAAAATTACTTTGGTTTTTTATATGTTAAACAAATTATTAACATGGTCGAAGTAAAATGTGTAAACAATGTGTGTTGTGTGTAACAACTTCCTTTAATATACATATATAATTTTTTTTTAAAGAAAAAAAAAAAAGAAAGAAATTTCTTAAATACCAAGATGTTTGTTACATTTTAAACATTCTTCTTCCAATTCTTTTACCAAAACTACTTCAATTCCAAATTCTTTCAAATTTTCAATTCCATAACATTTAACAAATTTATCGGGTTCCCCACAACCTATCACCACCCTAGGTATTCCAATTTCTTTAATTCTATCAACACAACATTTTTTACCTGAAAGTCTTTTACTACAAGGTTCCATCGTGGTGTACATTGTTGAACCAATAAAATTCTTATTGTTGTTGTTATCATTATCATTTAATTTTTGTATTGCACATTCTTCAGCATGAGTATTTCCTGGTAATTCTCTTGAATACCCTGTTGCAAGAATTGTGTCATTTTTGACTATGACCTTGTTTTTTTTTTTTTTTAAAAAAAAAGGGATTTTTAAAATTTTAAAATTTTTTTTTTTTAAAAAAACAAAATGAATAAAAAATATATTTACCGCACCAACGCAATACGCCGATGTAATTGGCTCAGAAAGTTTAGCTTGTTCAAGTGCAATTCTCATGTAATGTAAATCATTCTCTAAAATTAACGAAAAAAGAATCATTATAAATTTTATATATATATATATATATATATAACCATTATTACCTGATGTTGGCATATTTTTTTTTTTTAAAACGAAAAAAAAAAAACTGGAATTTTTTTTTGATGTATAGATAATCCGTATAAATACTGAAATCAAAAAGTTTTGATGGATCGCCCAACGTGGGGGTCGAACCCACAACCTTGAGATTAAGAGTCTCACGCTCTACCGATTGAGCTAGCCGGGCTATTGATGTACAACCTTTTCTCTTTTTTTTTTCTAAACAATATTTTCATAGAAATAGGAAAGTATTATTTCACATATTTCACATGAACGTTATACAGTTCCCAAAAGTGGTCATTGTTTTTCTTGTATCCATCTATAGACAGACCCAAATTTTTATAAACTATTGGATTTTTTATTTGTTACGAATCAACCTTTTATTAAATCAAAATTTGATACCAACTCTATCTCTAAATCTCTAAATTAATAATTTAACAAAAAAAAATTTTTTAAAAAAATAAAGAGAAAAATGAATAATTTAGATATTGTCTCCGAAGAAAATCATGAAATGCTGTATCATGTTTAACAAGTCACGTGATTAAAATCTTGTTTAACAACGCGTCAGTGAGAATTATAAAGAACGAAAATTTCGAATCTTGCTTATTCTGCTCGATTAAGTTATTTTACTGATTTAAAAATATGAGTTACGAAAAAAGAAGTAATGAACAAATTGAACAAACGGTGATAAAGAGACCTCGAGTTGGAACCAGTTCAAGTTCTCTATACTTGGATACGGTGAGTTTAATATCTCTCTTCCTCTCTTCAACCTCTTTTTATATCTTTACCAAATTGATCATAACTTATTTTCTATATCATATATACATATACATGCATACATATATACACATTGTACATGTTTATAGATAAATCGTCATATGTTAGATTTTGATTTCGAAAAAGTATGTTCGGTTTCTTTATCAAATTTAAATGTATATGCATGCTTGGTATGCGGGAAGTATTTTCAAGGTAAAAAGATAATATATAATTGGATAGTTTTACCGGATCCAACAAAATTCAATATTGATCAAATTTCATCAAGTTTCGATAGTCCTTATTTTTTTAATATGATATTTTTCCATAATAGGTCGTGGACGTAGTTCACATGCTTATTTTCATAGTTTGCATGAAGACCATCATGTTTTTATTCATTTACACGAACTTACGGTATATACATTTGATTATGTATAATATATTCTTTTCTTAATTAAAAATTTACTTTTATGTATTGATGATCCTTTTTTTTTAAAGGTATATGTCTTACCTGATGGATATGAAGTTAAAGATTCTTCTTTAGATGACATCAGGGTAAGTAATTATATCTTTTTCACCTTATAATTCTAATTAATATTAATATTATTGTTGTTGTTGTTTTTAGTACGTGCTCCATCCAACTTTTACGAAAGAACAAGTTGCTCGATTGGATCAGAATATAAAACATTCATATGATTTAAATAATAAAAAATATTTACCAGGTAAATTATGATAAATATAAATGAATTCATAAAAAATGATTGAATTGCTAAAGTTTCATTGTTTTATATATTTCACATCCTTTTATATTTATACTTTTATACATTTATAGGATTTGTAGGTCTCAATAATGTTAAAGCTAATGATTATGTCAATGTAATAATACAAGCATTGGCACATATCCCTCCACTAAGAGATTATTTCATTTTACAAAATTTTGATAAAAAGTCACAATTAGGTAAGAAGATGATTTTTTATATTTTTTTTCACGATGAATCTTTTTTTTTGAGATCTTTCTTTCTTTATTTTTTTTAATAGTACAACGATTTAGTACTTTGGTTCGAAAAATTTGGAATCCCAGAGCTTTTAAAGGACAAGTCAGTCCTCATGAATTACTGCAAGAAATTTCCAATGCTAGTAATAAAGTATTTAAACTTGCGGAACAAAGTGATCCAATAGAATTTTTGTGTTGGTTTTTAAATTCTTTACATAAAGATTTGGGTGGGACTAAAAAAAGAAATAGCAGTATGTATGTTTTTTTTAAAAAAAATAAAATAAAATAATAATAATAATAATTAGAAATTGATTAATTTATTTTTTGAATTTTTTTTTTCATAAATTTTTTTCGTAAAAATTTTTTTTAGGTATAATTCATAATATATTTCAAGGAGAGGTTAAAGTTGAATCTCAACCATTAATCGTCAAATCAGATGCTGATGAAAAAGATCGATTGTTGTTTGATCTTAATCGAGGTAATTAGAGAACTTTCTTCAAATTTCACTTTCTTTAGTGTGCACTCTTTATATTTTAAATTTTTACTTTAAAAAAAAATTTACAACGTAGAAATCGAGACAATCCGAACACCATTTCTTTTATTGAGCTTGGATTTACCTCCACCTCCATTATTCAAAGATGAAGTTGAAAAAAATATTATTCCACAAGTGAGCAAGCAAAGAATATTTTGTTATATATATATATAATTTCTGTTAATACAATTTTCTTTATAATCATTATTAGATTGCTTTAACCACAATACTTGCAAAATATGATGGTCGTACTCCTCAGGTATACATTTATTATATCTCATGTATATTTTATATGTTTTACTGCCTCAATTATCATCATTTAAATAAATAAATAAATAAATAAATATTTATATATTAAATAACAGGAATCAGCGGGTACCTTAAAAAGATCACAATTAATTCGGTTACCAAATTATCTTATCTTTCATATCAAACGATTTACTAAAAATAATTGGGCCGAAGAGAAAAATCCTACAATTGTTAATTTTCCTATTAAGAATTTGGACATGAGAGATTGTAATTATTTTATTTTCTATCTAATTACTTTGATTTTTTTTTTTTGATTTATTTATTTATATTATTCATGACGATTATTATATTATTATTATCATTTTTCTTATTCTGTTGTAATTGTTTGTTGTTATTTGTTTTTTCGGTTATTGTTATTTGTTATTTGTTGATGTTGTCATATATTTAGACATAGAGAATGTAGATGAAGAAAAGCTCAGTACTCATTATGATCTTATTGCGAATGTTTGTCATGAAGGTAAACCGGGTAAAGGGAAAGGGATTTATAAAGGTTAGTTAGTTTATATTTCTTTATAATATGAAGATATTTATTTTATTTATTCCACATTCATTTTACATTTATTCGAATTTTATTCACATTTTATTCATTCTATTTAGTACATATTCAACATCGTGGTTCTAAAGACCAATGGTTTCAAATTCAAGATTTGATTGTTGAGGAAATTAATGCTCATATGATATTTTTATCTGAAAGCTATATTCAAGTCAGTATTTTTATTTTTTATTTTTTTAATTTCTCTTTATTTTTTTTAATAATAATAATGTTTAATAATATTTAATAATATTTAATTTCTTAGATTTGGGAAAGAAAACAACAAAATATGAAAATGGAAATAGATTAAACAATAATAATAATAATAATAATAATAATAATAATAATAATAATATTTATTTATTATTTATATTACCAGTTATATTAAATTATGTTAACTTGTAATTATTATCATTACCATTATTATTGTTATTGTTATTATGATTATTATTATTTAGATAGATTTTCAAAAATATATAAAATTATTATTAAAAAATTTTTATAATAATAATAATAATAATAATAGAAAAAAGAATATTAATTTATAATTAATTTATTTATTTATAATTTTTTGATTATAATTAATCTTAAAATTAATTAATTTATTAATATTAAAAAAATATTTCTTCAAACATAAATATATATTTATATGTCACACATGAGTATGAGTTTATATGTCACCCGTGATGACAATTAATGAACCAATCAAAAGTCCATAATCAATCAACATATAAATACTTGAAATAAAATTTTTCAAATTTTTTTTTGAAACTCTTCGACATCACCACGGAACGAATTATAGAACTGGCAGAAAATAGAAATATGAACCACCAACAAAGAAAATTAATTCCCATGAATACTCCGGGGTATTCAACTCCTTCTTCGTCAACCTCATCGTCAGACCAATATAACCAATTTGGTCAAAATGTTTTTAATACCCCAGGAATTTTACCACCACAACATCACACAACACCACACGCACAACACACACCACACATACAACAACAACAACAACTACCACGATATCCATATCAAACTACTATGCAGCGATATCCTTCTCTTGGGCAACCCCAACAACAGCAGCAACAACAACCTCAGGTTAGCTTCGTGATACAAATTTTGCAGTTTTCGCGTTGACTTGCATAACACATATATATATATATCGCACGTTGACTTCAAATCCAAAAAAAAAAAAAACTCAAAAAACAAAAAAACCCTTAAACAAAAATTTCGTAATTAGAGTTTACTCTTTGTTTCTATATGCAGAACATTACAACGTTGTTAGTGTAACGTACTTGAGAGCTGCATAAATATCTAATACCTTCTTTTTACAAAAAAAAAAATCATTATTTAAAGAGAACGAATCGAGAATTTTAAAAAATAAAAAAATATAAATATATTTATATATATACATTTTTAATTAATTCTATATTTTTTATATTGATATTTTAAATTTAGAAAATTTCATAATAATATAAAAATTATATTACTTTTTTTGGTTATTTTATTTTAATTAGTTTGTTCAACAACACGCTCAACACTCACAACAATTAAAAATGAATAATCCAGGGCAATCAACACATCCTCGTTATCACATGAATAATATGGTTAATATGGCTAATATGCAAGGAGGACAAGGAATGATTCCTAATTCTCAAACAGTCATTAGAAAACGGAATATGGCGGATAATTCAACGATTAACGTTCAACAAGCCAAGTAAGTAAATTTTATTAAATTTTTATCAAATTTCAATCAAATTCTTTTTTTCAAATTCTATTAAAATTTTAAATTTATTCAAATATAATTTTCAATTTAACAGGAAAAAAAGAACGATTGACAGAAACATCCCAGAAAAGGTATCTTTTTTTTATTATTATTATTATCATTTGCAATTTACCAAATTGATCAATCAATCAATTCATTCAACAATTCATTATTAATTCAAATTATTTTTATTTATTGATATAATAATAATAATAATAATAATAATAATAATAATTATAATAATAATAATAATAATAATAATTATAATAATAATAATAATAAT